>MJUU01000028.1:68595-100564 GCA_002080025.1 Modiolus philippinarum | reverse complement strand
GATTTTAGCTGGGTTCTAACTTTGGAAAATTTCCTGAAAATGTCCAAGACTAAAAATTTTTTGAAATTTTTGAATACAATCAAATTTTTTAGCATTTTTTCATACCAGACATCATTCTGAAACTTAAGAATAAAAAATATGGTTCCAGTTTTGGTAAATTTAATTCAACTCTCAAAGACTTGCAGTTTTGGGGAATTCTTGTAACCAACCATGCTTTTTCGCTTGAATTTTAGTGAAAACAAAAATTTTCAATGCTTAGATTTCAAAAATTGTTATTCCAATTTTGGTTAATTTCCTGATACTCTCAAACTGAGTCAAAGACAAGCAATTTTTGGAAATTCTTGTTAGCAACCATGCTTTTTGGATGAATTTTCGTCAAAACTAATATTGCCAATGGTAAGATTTCAAAAATTTTTGGTTCCAATTTTGGTAAATTTCCTGATACTCTCAAAGACCAGTTATTTTTTAGAATTTTTAGTAACCACATCTTAATATAGTCCAAATTTTAATGAAAGCGGAGTGAGCAGGCAGACACCAGGTTCAGCGGAACCTTTACAAATTATTTGTTTTATATTTTTATGAATATTGAGGTTGCCACATATTGTAACATCTCCTACACCAATCTCTACAGGTGAAAGGTCTTCACTCAGTTTTAGTGACAACGTACAGCTGTTTGGGCTGTGTGTTTGACAGTGCACCATACCTTTATATCAAAATCTTTTAAAAATTGTAATAAAAAAACACTGCAGAATTCACTTCTTTTTGAGCTTGCTTTTAACTAGATTTTTATTCCTATGTTTGTAGTTTCTTATCATACCACAAGAAAGTCCCTTCATATGAAACCACTCCCAACAGAAGCAACCTTTCCTACAAAGGCCAATATACAAAAACATTATTTCTGTACCATTTCAACTAAATTGCCCCTACCAGACAGGTCATCTCCACCCTAAGGTCAGAAATCTGTTGCAGTATGGGTTGCTCAATGAAGGAGGGACTACTATAGTTTATTATTATACAGTTATGATATTATGTTGAAAGACTATAGAACTTCTATGTTTTGTTTAGAATTATTAAAATTTAAAAATCCATTTGTGTATTGAAAAGTTAAAAATTATTGAAAGTGTGATTAATTTTTCTTCACTTTTTATGTGTAACCAGAAATCAATTAGAGAGATGGAAATAGAAACACATATTTAAATAAGTATTTTCTTTTTGCACTAAACTATAGCCAGCTAGAAGGATAAGCTATATAAAGTATTTGATTGTGTTATCAGAATGTTGATTTATCATCTTCTTTTATATCAATAGGGTTTGAATTGTACATGTATATTGTTTTTGCACAGTTCTATGTAGTTATCTCAGGGGTCATATTTAACCTGGGCACATGTTTTTATGTTGAATTATTTATATCTAGTCATTGCCTATATAATCATAAATATCACATGGGCTTACAATATTTCAGAATCAGGGAACAAAAATCTCTTCAATCCCTAAAAATAATTCTAAAACTACTCATTTAGGTGCCTGAAAATATTTATTATATAACAGCTAACTAATATTTTGGGATTTAATGTTTAAATTTGGGATTTTTGTTTTTCTGTCCAAAGATTTATGAATAAAGCAATATGAAAATTTGGGGTACTCTATGAAATTTCAGCAAAAACTTACCTTATTTTGGTTAGATATAAACCGATCTGAATCAAAATAATTTTCAACATATGCGTTGCTTTAGGACCATCAAATGCATTTCCATTGTGGTTTACGTATTGAAGTCCTTACAGTTATATTATATGTTTTAAATTGCTGTTTTTCTATTTGTTGTTAAGGATTGCTCTTTCATCAACATTCTTCTGATATAGTCCTTGTCAGTAGTTCTTGAATTATGCCATACCTCCACTGGTTTCTTAAATAATTACAATGACGGAAAATGAGGTTATTTACATGATAGCAGTAACTCAAAATAAATGAGTGAAAAAGGTCTAATTTCCCTGCTTTTAGGCACCATTGTGAAAAGTTGAGTACAGTACTGCTCGAGTTCAATAATGGCCAAAGATTTGGTATGAAAATGGATATTTGGTATTTAATAAATGTTTTGTTATTGTTTTGAAAGGAATCTACATGCCAACATATTCTATCCTAGTTGACCAATACCTATTTGTAGCCACATACTATCCAAATGGTTGATGAAAGCTAAATTTATTCCAACGTTTTACATGTTTACAATAAAGTTAGAAATTTATATATTGACCTAATTAATATAATGGAGCAGAATACATCCTAATGGGGTCTGTCTTCATCCAAATACTGAAAAAAGTTTTGCTTATACATGTCCCATCAATAATAAACTGAAGTTGACTCAGACAATCATTATAATTTGAACAGAACCAAACGGCAATATTAGTAGAATTAGTACTGATTGCATGATTTTTCTGTAAATTATTGTATATTGTATGTATTATGAAAAAGAATAAATGATGTAATTAAATTAATTAATTTTCTATCATTCTACCCACATTTAGATCAGACGGACATTTCAGCGAAAGATAAAACAAATCTCAGTAGGGTCAGTAAGTAACTTCATGTGTCTCCAAGAATTTACAAAAGTTTGATAATACAAAATTTTCCGTCCATGTAATGATGTTGGTGGTTGGAGGATGTTCAAATATTTGCTTGAAACGTAATACTTTTCAATACCTTAAAAATGTAGCTTCATGTAGTATTTATGTGTGCAAAAATATTTAAATTGAATGGCATTTACAGACTGTATACTGATTCATTTAAGTGTGAAATTACATGGTCTTCAAAGGTGCTTGTGATGAATAAGCATGCAAAAACCATAGGAACAAGAAAAAATTCTTACTCATTGATCCCAAAATACATGGTAATATACAGGCAACTGAAATTTAGATGCAGTACAACCAGAGACTTACCATGATTAATCACTGTGACAGACATGTCGTTGTTAATTTCAAAATTAATGTCATTGTTTTCATAATTGATTCATTAACATTTCTTTTGCATGTCAGTTGGTAAACTGCATCACTTTAAATACAAAAAACATAGATTAACAGAAAATAAAATATACAAATTTCACTGAGTTGAGTGATAAGTCTATTACAGTGATTTATGGTGAGTTTCTGGTTTTACAGTAACAGAAGCAGCAATGACATCCAAAAGTATAAAGAACTTCTCAGTTTGTTTTTAAAGGAAGTGAGAACCAAATCATCAGTCTTAAATGAATAATCCAAATACAATGGCAACATTGGAAAGACATAACATGAGTAGAGCACAGAAAAGAAAATGAAGATACACACACATATATACAAAGATGAACAACACGAACCCAATAAAAACCTATGGATGAGAACAGGTGCACTGGTAGAATAAGCATCTCATGCTTCTTATAAGATGCTCGCTGTGTTGAACATGTCAAATATAGCTTTTAATTGCCAAATTATATACCATCCATACTATGGATCACACAACCTGTGTTTCAATGCTTCTGAAGTACAACAGATTTATAAATTGATCTTTCTGCAGGTTAAAACAGTGTAAACTGAGAATCATCTTGATATCAATGCACTCAAAAAGCAAATTTCAAAATTCAGGCTATTAGTTGGAACTCGAGATTTAAATGCAATATTTGGGTTTTTTTTCATTTTGAGTTTGACATGCTGTCCAAAACACATTTCATCAAATTTATGAAGAGCAGTTTTAACTTTTAAAAAATGGATAAAGAGACTAGTCTCATCAGGTAACAAGCAAAGTTAAAAAAAAAGAAAACAAAACAAAACCAGATTTATTAATAGACTACAATCAAACGAACAGGCCTACACAGAAAAGAAAAATGAGAAAAATTATTGTGTGTTACAAAATTAATGAAAAAAGATACTCATTATAGTGATATTCAAAACAGAACTATTGACTAGTTTCTAACTTTGCATGGGAAAACAAATTTCTTGACAGAGCATGAATGCAGAACCATCAGGCAAAACCAAAAAATGCAAGTGTAAGGGCAATGATGGAAACGCCAAACAATAAAGACATCATATGAGACAAGACATACACAGATGAACAATACGGACCTAATTAACAAGTCTGGACCCAACTAGATTTTGTGCACGTCCCTGCTTGCCTGCTTCAATTAATGTGAAAATTCCAAAGTGCCTTATCAGAAAAACTAAACATGCTTACTTGACTATGAAATCAGACAAAAAATCATATGACAGACTGTCATGTACTACCACAGACCAACCCACATACCAAATATTACTGACCTTCCATAAATAGATACTGAAAAACTTGACAAATTCACTAGACCGTGAAATTGAGACCACAGACAAAACCTAGCAGATTGTTGTACTACGAAACACCAATCCATGTAACAAATATTGACATACCATTTGAAGTTGCAGAGAACATACATAATAAGAAAAAAATTAACACTCTCACTAGACCAACAAAATAATGTCAAGGTCAAAAACCTCATGTGTACTACTTAAGAGCAACCTACATAGCACATATCATTACCCTACCACCAGGAGTTATTCAGAATCGGAACTTGTATGAAAACTTGACCATGTTCACTAGAATATGAAATTGAAGTCAATGTTAAATGTCGTATGGAAGGCAGACATGTAGTACTCAAGAGCAACATACATACCAAAATATCACCGCCCTACAACTTAGTTATTGAGAAACTGAAAACAGAAAAAACTGCACAATGTTCACTAAATCATGAAATTTGGGTCAAGGGTAAAAGCCTAATAACAGATTGTCATGTACTAACGAAGACCAAGCTATATACCAAATATCATTGGCCTATCACTTTTAGTTATTGAGAACCGGACTTTGTTGCAACAAACTTACAGCGGATATTCTATTTGTTTACTACAATAGGCAGATTTCAGCTTCAGGCAACTACCTTGATTGGAGTATGAATTGATTCTTTGAAATTGCTTAATAGTTAATAATCAATAATAGAATTGTAACGTCTTGCACCTTTATATTTTGTCAAGTTGATGTTTTGACTGAGAAGATTTATCAATCTGATATAGATTAATATATTCCTTATACTCTAAGGATGCCGCTTTTTTATATCTTTTATTTATGTCTTTTTTTTTTTGGCTTTCAATTAAAATTAAAAGCAGAACACAGTATTTCAACGACACTGACTTGTTAAATTCTATCATTTTCTCACATGTTTAAATGAAAACAAGATCAATATGTCAATTGCTCTTCTACCTAATTAATTTTAGTACAAATGTATTTAATACAAGATTTCCTTTCACCCTTAAATATTCAATCAAGTTCAGGTTCAGTGCTAATAAAAAAAATCACTGAACATTTTACTTCCAAGTCTGGGGTAAATTGTTCATTCACTCAATTATTTTGTATGTATAAAAAAACATCTGTATATATTATATTAGAGGGGGCGGAAGGGGTCTCATCCCAGAATCCGGACATTATTTAGTCCCCTACCGGCTTCAAAGGCGACTTTAGGTTTGCACTCAGTCAGTCAGTCAGTCAGTCTGTCACACTACAGTTTTTCGGAGTTTTTTCCTACACCTTTCCTCATATTGAGCTAATATTTGGTATGTGAGTCTTCCATCATGAGTTACAGATGAAGTACGTGTTTGGTTCCGGTCCACAAATTTTTGACGGAGTTATGGGACTTGGACTTAGAATATTTTTGTAAAATATCAGTTTGCAAGAGTTTTTAGCTCACCTGGCCAAAGGCTATGTGAGCTTGTGCCATAACTCGACGTCCGTCGTCCGTCCGTCCGTTAACTTTTATTCAAAGATCTTCTCCTCTGAAACTGCTGGGCCAATACTAACCAAACTTGGCCTGAATGATCACCAGAGTATGCTCTTTCCAGTTTGTGATTTTTATGTCCGTAGACCAAACAACATGGCCGCTGTTACTAAAAATAAAACATAGGGGGTAAAATGCCGTTTTTTGCAAATTACTCGAAAACCGTTACAGATATCAAAAATCTGACATGGGGATAAAAATGATCAGCATTATGAGATCTACCCCCCCCCCCCCCCCAAATTTTGAAGAATATCCGATAACCTATCTTGGGGTTATTGCCCCTTTTCTGTAAAATTTTCGTTTTTTTGTTACTTTTAGTCTTATATATTGAAAATGGTAGAAGGTAGAAGTGAAGTTGAAATTGCAAAAATAGTCAGCATAGTAAGATCCACATTTCCTGCAAGTTTGAAGAAAATCTGACGACCCACATAGGAGTTATGGCCCCCTTTTCTTTGAATTTTCACGATTTTTCAACATTTTTACTTTTATTTAAAAAACTGTTGACATGGAGGTTAAATGTGAATTGCAAAAGTGTTGAGCTTTTTCAGGACTACAATTTCTACATATGTCCAGCAGATTAGCATCTCATCCAAGATGGCCGCCACTAGGGAACATAGTTTAACATAGGACCCCATGGGAAATGCATTCAAAGATCTTCTCCTCTGAAACCACTGAGCCAATGTGGACCAAATTGTGTCACATATAGTCCTCAGGTGGTCCCCTTTAAAGTTTGTGATTTTTGTGGTTGTACCTCATCCAAGATAGCCGCCAGCGGGGAACATAGTTTAACATAGGGACCCTATGGGAAATACATTCAAAGGTCTTTTCTCATGAAACCACTATAAGCCAATAGGAACCAAACTTGGATACAATTGTCCTTGGCTGGTCCCCTTTAAAGTTTGTGATTTTTATGTTCATACCTCATCCAAGATGGCCGTCAGCAGATGAGATAGTTTAACATAGGACCCTATTGGAAATGTATTCAAAGATCTTCTCTGAAACTACTGAGCCAATTGGAACCAAACTTGATCACAATAGTCATTAGGTGGTCCCCTTGAAAGTTTGTGATTTTTATGTTCATACCTCATTGAAGGTGGCTGCCAGCAGAGAACATAATTTAAAATAGGGACCCTGTGGGAAATGCATCCAAAGATTTTCTCCTCTGAAACTACCAAGCCAAATTCAACCAAACTTGGTCACAATAGTCCTTGGCTTGTCCCCCTTTCAAAGTTTGTGATTTTTGACGTTCGTACCTCATCCAAGATGGCCGCCAGCGTTGAACATAGTTTAATATAGGGACCCTTTGAGAAATGCATTCACATGCCTTCTCCTCTGAACCTACTGAGCCAATTGGAACCAAGTTTGGTTACAATTGTCTTTGGGTGTTCCCTTTCAAAGTTTGTAATTTCTATGTTTGTAACTCATCCAAGATTGAAAATGTAACATCTGGTGAACTGATTTATAGTATGAATGGGTGGTCTCTTTGTGACAATGAATAAAACCAGTCACCTGGTGAGCGATACAGGCTCATGTAAGCCTCTAGTTTTCTAAATCGTTCAACATATTGAGCTAATATTTGGTATGTGAGTCTTCCATCATGAGTTACAGATGAAGTTCGGTCCGGTCCACCGATTTTTTACGGAGTTATGGGCCTTGGATTTAGAAAATTTTGGCAAAATAGAAATTTTCCGGACTTTTTTTCTAAACCGTTTCAGATATAAAGCTGATATTTGCATTGATAATCAACCATTATAGGTTACAGATCAACTTTAAGTATGGGTTGGGTCCATTGATTTTTGACTGAGTTATGGGCCTTGGGCTCTTAAAACTTTTCTTTAAATATTTTTGCTGGTATAACAAAGAATTATTCCACCGGTAGGGGACTTCTGTATTGCCTTGCAATACGACCCACACTTGTTTTACTAGATCCCGAAATCCAGAACTACAAAGGAACTTAAAAACTGTTGAAATCTGATTCCTGAAGCATTTATTTCCCGAAATTCTGAATCCCCGAGCTTTAAAAGCTCCAATACCGGCATCCAGAGAAAGGCCCCCCTCATTAAACATCCTTTTTGCAAAGATTATGAAACACCTTTACCCAGTACAGATGTTATTTACTCATTTATTTGTATTTATAAATAATCAGTAAATATGAAGAAAATTAAATTAGGAAGTCGTAATTAGATTAGAACTTCTTCCAATTTACCAAGACTAAATACGGAATAGTTTTTTTATTTCCATGATGGTTAACCAATCTGGAAAGTCTGACATCAGTCATTTAAAGAACAGGATACAGTGACATGAAATATATAAGCATCTATTTGGTTTTATTTTTCAATTAATCAATTGAAAAGCAAAAAAAAAAAATAAATAAATAAACAAAGGAGCAAAGGAGCAAAAAAGCCAATAATGCATGACCCTGTCATGTCTGTTAAATTTGTTTCTTTTTAATGTATAGGGAATATTAATCTATCAGACTGATTAATCTTCTCTATCAAAAATCAACTTGACAAAATATAAAGCTGAAAGACCTAACAGTTCTATAGTTGATTAACACATATTCTGTACTTTCAATGAATTAATTAGGAATTGAATGTTTGCATTCAATGAATGTAACGGTGCAAAAAGATAGTTATCTGCTTCCATAATAATAAGAAATTAAATTTTAATCTGAAAAAAATTAAGATTAAGGATAAATAAACATAATTTAAGAAATTACAATTTGTGCACTTCCGGTATTCGTTTTCTTCCCATTTACCAGTTCTAATAAGAGCTAAGGAAAAACTGGTTCCAAATTATTTGGAGTTACGGCGCTTTGATCACTAATTAAGATAAACTACGACGAAAATTCTAGAAAAATGCAAAAACAAGTAAAAGTTAAAATTGTCGTGCACCTACGTGCATTCATGAGTCTATTTGAAACTTTAAAGTTGAAAAGTATAGGCTCTAATTTAAATACAACACTTAAACGTGCGTCTTCATGCACCAGGCCATTATTATGTATTTGTACAATGAAAATTGGAAAATCATCAAACTTTTTTTACAAAAGTCTTCGTTAGAGTACCTAAATCAATTCATACTCCAATCAAGGTAGTTGCCTGAAGCTGAAATCTGCCTATTGTAGTAAAACAATAGAATATCTGCTGTAACATGAGCACTGGTCCATGAAATAGGAGTCAAAGTCAAAAGCCAAAGGAAGACTGTCATATACTATCCAAGACCAAGCTAAATCCCACATATGACCTATCACTTGTGGTGATTCAGAAAATGCGAAAGATTTCACAAGGACACTAGAAATCAAGGTCAAGGTAAAAAGCCATGTGGCGAACTGTCCTGCACTAACATATACCAAATACCATTGACAAATCACGTGTAATGACCGAGAAATTCAGGTTAAACATAGTTATTGAGAAACTGGTCTAAACCGTCAACTTGAGGTCAAGATCTAAAGGCATGTGACAGATTGTCATGTAATAACCAATACCAACCTGTATATTAAATATCATTGACATCCCACTTGTAGTTATTGAGAAATACACCTTTTCACAAAACATTAACCTGGGCACTGGACCTTGTGTCCGCCAAATAGGGTTCTATGTAAGCTACAATTATTAAAAGTTCTATAAACTCTCATTTCCTAAGACAAACACATTGGAAAGATCAGGTGCATCGATAGAGTTAGTATCTCCTGCTTTTTATAAGACATCCGCAGTGTTTAACAGGTCTCTTCTAGTACATGAAAAACATGTTTAGCTGTAAATAGGAAGATCTGTTGTCATCTGGAAAACAAAAGATACTAATATCCCATAGCAGTCAACAAAACCTTAATGTCCATTAAATGAGTATAATACTGTTTCTCAGTTATCTTTAATCGACATCAAGCATGATGGAGATCTGAAACATTATAAAATATACCAATAACCAAACACAATTAATGAAGGATATATTCCTCTATCCACCCGCAAGTCATTGAATGTCTATTGTCCCTGTGGATAAGAAAATGACTGAATAGAAAAAAAAACAAATATTAATGTTCATGGTGAAGTTCAACTCCTTAAGAACACACAATCGAAACAGATATTGGCTCATTCGTAATCTTGTAGCAACGTTGGATCTTTCTTCTGACGGAGAGAAGTTCTGATAGTAGGCTGTACTTCTTGTGATGTCTCTTGTGGAGTTGTTGTAGGGGATTGTACTCTAAGAACCGGTGAGACTTGGAACAATCTCAACAATCCTACTCTTCTTAAGCGGAGTAGATTTTTAACTTAATTTGTAATCGACTTTGAGATGGCGCTTTTGGACTGTTTGGGCATCGAGTATGTTGAAAGTCAGTGATTTGCCTGTTCACATTACATTCCGTTTGATAACAAATACCGAAATTACAATTAATTTCTGCAGATCTGATGTCTCTTCAAGGCAGATAAATTCAAACCATCTGGAAATCCATATACCCAAATATGTGTAAAAGCTGATAGAGAACAAATTACCAATAGAATCTAAATAGGAAAGCCAAAATCAGCCAAGGAAAGAGCTATACAAGAGGGAAATACTCCTTAGTTCAAACAAAATTTTCTTAAATTTAGATATTGCATGTTTTCGAATAAAATCGGTTTTCGGGCCAGCACCGAAGTACTGGCTACTGGGTTGGCGAATACCCTCGGGGACTAACAGTCCACCAGGAGAGGCATCGACCCAGTGGTAATAAATAACAACTACCGAAGTTACCATTAATTTAGTTTCTGCAAATGCGCTTTTCGACAACTTATGTCTCATCGGTGCAGATAAAATCAAAACATTTGGATATCTATATACCGAAATATGTATAAAAGCTGATAGAGAACAAATTACCAATAGAATCTAAATAGGTGAGCCAAAATCAGCCAAGGACAGCTATGCAAGAGGGAGATACTCCTTAGTTTAAACACAATTTAATTTTCTTAAATTTAGATATTGCATGTTTTCAAATAAAATCGGTTTTCGGGCCAGCACCGAAGTACTGGCTACTGGGTTAGTGAATACCCTCGGGGAGTAACAGTCCACCAACAGAGGCATCGACCCAGTGGTAATAAATAACAAATACCGAAGTTACCATTAATGATGCGCATTTCGACAACTTATGTCCCTTCTGATACATCAGGCTGAGGAATGTCGTTTCAGATGTTCGTCCTACAATCGGAACATGATGCTCAGATTTCAATGTTCGGCTGATTTTTTAACTGTTGATGATTAGCCACTAGGTAAATAATTTCTTTGATCAATTTGTTTAATTACTTGTAATCATCATCAATGGAAATTGTGTCAGGAGTTTGTCGTACAGATTCATATTTCCGGAGGAATTTTTTGTAACGCAGAGTGACTCGTCCTGAACTATCTTTTCGTACCACATACCAGTCAACTTGACTTTGGATGCGTACGTGATCGCTAATAACCAATGATTGCAAGAGTTTTGTGTGCTCAGATAATTTCTCTGCGACCTTCATTTGTCTATGTCCCGTTTCGATAAAGTGTCTCGCCATGTATCGTGCGATGGGGCGGGATGGGTATGAAATCCCTTATCGGACGACCAAACACGCAAATTGCAGGTGATAACTTAGTGTCTCTACCTGGGGTGTTACGGTATTGTAATATGGCACGTTGTAGAGCGTCAGTTTCCAGTTCTCCGTTTTGTCCTGGGTTATCGGTAATTAGCTGTGATGGAGCCATTCGATTACAATGATTGCATGTATTCAAGTTTGCGATTTCAGGAGTGATACCAGGCTAAAAAGACTGGTGACTCAGCCCTTGACATCATGGATGATATGCCTTGATGTGCGGAATGGAGAATTGATTAACGTTCTGCAGGGCTTTGTACATGACTACGCCATCTACAGTATACAAGTTATCTCGAAACTGGAAGTATTCACGCAAACTAGGCGGTATCTCATGTCGGAATTCGGGCATTCCATTCTCAACTATTGCGACTAATTTCACCATTTCATCTTTACTGTTCGTAGCAACACGCACTGCATCCCACGTTATTGACTACATTCCAAGGGAACTAATTGCTGATGTGGCGGCAAGTTGAATTGAAAGATCTGAGTCATTATCCAAACCATCATCAATAATAGCAGAGGATTAGAAGTTGTGGTGTACCTCCTGGAAAGACACTAAATGTTCTAATAAGTCTGAAACTCATAGTTTACCGCAATGTCATCAGTCAGCACGAGTTTCTCGGGATCACCGGTAGGCTTACGGCATGAAATGGCATCAGTTGCGCGATGTTTAGCACCCGGTATATGAACCATTCTGAATTTGTAGCGAAGAGTCTTTTACTTCAGGTTTCTCAACCTCATTTTAGAAAGCTGATCCAGAGACCTGTCACCAAAGATCTTTAGTAAGGGTATATGGTCAACAGTGATGATAAGTTCACCACATTCTAGAATCGTGCCTTCTCAAGCGCATCAACTACAGCTTAAGCTTCACCTTCGACAGTGCATATCTAGATTCGGCTCTAAGTGTTATTTTCCATCCTTCACGACTACAGAACGGCACTATCTTCTCATATTGACTATGTTTCTGAAATAGCCAGAATCCCAATCCCATCTTGGACCAATCAGTTGCCAGACATGTGGGTTTTGATTTGTCAAAAATTCACCACTTCTTCTATTTCTCTGACTATCACAGTTTTTTTTTCTCTTAGAAAAGATTTCCCCCATCGTTGAAAAGTTTTCTGAAGTCATTCCTAATGCTATGCAAATCTACTTACTCAAGAATATTTATCAGAACTATCGCTAATGTAAAAGATTTGGCTAGTTTTAACTTCCCTATTTACAGTATCTTTTCCTGATAACCGGGCGATGATTGCACAATGAATGACGATACTTTGTTGTTTGCCGCATGCATTTTCATATTCACGGGAATTTTGTCACATTGTTTCATTCCTATTTTGTTGAGAACTTTGATTCCGGCAAGACAACTCTGTTTTTTTTCTCTGTTCAACAGAGTTTTGTGGTACTTGAATGTTATCATGAAAACCAAGTTTGTTGTAATCATCTTCTGCGACTTTAACAACAATGTTGATAAACGGTTGTGGTTGCGAAGGACGCTTTATCAAAGTGTCAGACATTTATGAGAAAAGATGATAATCAAGGTGTAAAGACGTACGACCCTGCTTTGAGACAGTTGCAGAACATAACGAATCAAATATAGCACTTTCTGTAGGTACTCCAACGAAAAAAATGAATGTTTGCATTCAATGAATATAACGGTGCAAAAAGATAGTTATATCTGCTTCCATAATTAGAAATTAAATTTTAATAAGGATTAATTAACATAATCTAAAAAATTACAATTTGTCCACTTCCTGTATTCGTTTTCTTCCCATTTACGAGTTCTATTAAGAGCTAAGGAAAAACTGATTCCAAATTATTTTGAATTAGGCGCTTTGACCACTAATTAAAATAAACTACGACGAAAATTCAAGAAAAATGCAACAAACAAGTCAAAGTTAAAATTGCCGTGCACCTACGTGCATTCATGAGTCTATTTGAAAAGTATAGGCTCTAATTTAAATACAACACTTAACGTGCGTCTTCATTCACCATGCCATCATTATGTATTTGTACAATGAAAATTGATATATCGTCAAACTTTCTCTACAAAAGTCTTCGTTGGAGTACCTACTTTCTGTTTCCTCTGTAATTTTCGTTTTTTGTCGGCAAACAGATTCAAAGTGATTGTCTCGACTGCAATTGTTGCAACGATGGCCGTATGCTTGACATTCCTTTATCTTGATTTTAGGTGGTGAATTCTTTCAGTGAACTTTCCTTCCACAGTAACAACACGGATCTTTTTTACTCTCGGGTTTTTAGTGTCCTTAATGCATACTGCATTTCTCTTTTTACGATATGCACTAGATGCAGCCTCTTCACCTTGATAGTCCAAGAGACGTGATGCTGAACGTTTTCCTGCTTACTTAGCTTCAACGAATTTGAAACTTTTTTCAAGTGTCATGTCCTGGTTCTTGTCTCCTAGGAGATCTATTTGGATATCCGGATCACTAATGCCACGAGTAAGTACATCACGTAAAATAGCTTCGGTGTAATTAACGTCTATGTTACATCCTGGACATGTGATGGTGAATTTGTATATTTCAGCCTGACCTCAAAGTCTTGCACCGAATGATCAAAATGTCTCATCCCGATTCTGTGTCATTCCATGTAGAGTGACGCCAGAGACCATTGTATTCTCCATCCGGACGGCTAGTGTACGCATACTAGGTACTCCAGCGAAAAAAAATGAATGTTTGCATTCAATGAATATAACGGTGCAAAAAGATAGTTATCTGCTTCCATAATAAGAATTAAATTTTTAATCTCCAAAAAAATTTAGATTAAGGATTAATTAACATAATTAAAAAATTACAATTTGTCCACTTCCGGTATTGGTTTTCTTCTCAATTACCAGTTCTATTAAGAGCTAAGGAAAAACTGGCTCAAAATTATTTGGAGTTACGGCGCTTTGACCACTAATTTAGTTAAACAACGACAACTGCAAAAATAAGTAAAAGTTAAAATTGCCGTGCACCTTCGTGGATTCATGAATCTATTTGAAACTTTGCAGTTGAAAAGTATAGGTAGTAATTTAAATACAACACTTAATACAACACGTGCGTCTTTATGCGTCATGTCATCATTGTATAATTGTGCAAAGAAAATTGATAAATTATCAAACTTTGCTTACAAAAGTCTTCGTTGGAGTACCTACGCATACCTGGCAACACATCTTGCTAAGATTTATCAACTAGCGAACCTCCAACTGATCGGGTTACATCTCGACGTAACTTCTCATCACAACACCCTAAGAGCTGAATTACGAGATCCTTGCCTTGAACCTTGGTGGCTTCGACATAGTCTTTCCAACGAGAAAGGGAGTAAGTTCCCTTTTTAACTTTTGCTGCTATGTTTCCGCCGGCGACTGCAAAATGAACTGTTGCATGAATCGTTAGTAGTGCTGCAACAACAACAAGATCATCAGCCTCGTATTCGCAATCTGGGACCGGGCACTGAACGATAGGCATGTTGAATGTTAATAAATAGTTAGTTTGATTTACCAGAGTGTCTATACCACATCTTCAGAGTCGGCACTTTGACATCTCCATCATAAATGGCATGTCACATATTGACATTTCCGGAAAAACGAACTGACGATATTAAGAAACGCACATAAAACGACGGTGTTATCTGTTCATAAAACAAAGCATTCATTTGTGAACATAGGAAGAAAACCATAAAATATTACCGAATGCTTCTTCTGTGGTTTAATTTAGATATTGTTTACACAATCTTCATCATAAATATGAGTGTAATACTGTTTCTCAATTATCTTTTATCGACATCAATAATGATGGAGATCTGAAACAATATAAGAAGTGAATTAACCAATAATCAAATGTAATTAATGAAGGGTATATTCCTCTATCCATCGCAAAAGTGAGGTATTTTACTCCACAGGTTCACATCTTCTGCTCCAGTATGCCTTAACTTGCAGGAGACTTACATTAGAATTTGCTATATTTAGAAAGGTTTCTGTTATAGTTGGGTTTGAATTTTACAAATTTGTTTCTCATTAGCTTTGGTTGTCATAATGTTTTAGCACTAATTGTCGGTCTTCACTCCATTGAATTGTTTTTGTTTAGATCTTCTTATATTTTTGGCCAACATTCAAAGAATCTTATGATGCTTTGGGACTTTTATAGGATGATATATATCGCTGGACCAACTATTATCGAAGGGAAGTTAAGTATTTGTATAAGTGTCTTCAATGCGATCAAGTTTTCTATGCTTAAGAATAACAACTTGATATTGGAACAACACATATATAAATAAGATACTTTGGTTGCTGCGTCTCATCCATTTAGTCCATGCAAGCCAGTTCCAATCAGACTATAGAAGGCTCCCTCTGACATTGTTCATATTTTCTTCCGTTGTAGATTTCATTGAAGGCATTTTCATCTTTTGTGAGGTTAAAGTTTGAAGCAATGTTTGTTATCATTTGTTAATATGAATGGCTAAGCTAGATCCTCACTAGGAAGACATTGCTGCGCTTATCGTCCAAAATAACACATACTTCGAGATTTCGGTGATTATCAATTATCATCGTATGGCCATCGGATTCGGAGGATTCGATAGAAAACGTTTCCCTCGACGTCGGCTCAGTTCTTTCAGACTGATGACTCACGACGCTCGAATAGGGGATAGATATCGTCAAAGTCGGAGGGTTTGACACCTTCACTGCTTAGCAGACACGCCAAAGAATTTTTTGCTGAATTGGGATATAGACCCCGTCGATCCTGTATTTCTTTGAGCTAGTACTGAAGATCATGGCGGAGTAGCGCTTTGCATAGAGGATCAAGTGGATATTTCGCAATTGGCAGTGTTCTAGGATGGCGGTGTTGTGCTCCGGATCGTTGCTACTATCTGTCTGGAAGGCAACATGATCTCTCTTTCTGGCGCCTGCTTATAGCGGTTGGAAGTTAGTGAAATCTCGAGGTCTTTGGGACGGCGATGGAATCGCCCTGCCTTATGTTAAATTCGAAATTGATTTGGGTCTTGATATGGATGGTCCTAGAGAGCCGCAGCTTCTTTCCGCCGGGAGACCACTCTGTCCACGTCGGTGACGACACCGGCTCTAGCTCCGCATAAGCATCCGAATCGCGCACTATTTTGAGCTCGTTATTGAATCCGTAGAGGGTATTTTTAGTAATCCTCGACAAAGCCGAAGACGTGCTTGAGGGGAATTGAAAAGGAAAAGGATCACCATTGGTATTCAGGTCTTCCACCTTGTAATCTCCTGTAACGCCTTATTACCATGTTTAAGCTCCCATGGACCGTGGTACCCTTAAAGCGCTTAATCAAATTGGCAGCGACGAAGATAGCGTCTACGTCGAAAGAGACAGGTAGACCTCCGACCATGATTGGACCGTCTTCCAATCACAATCCAAAGGTATGGTCCGCTTCGGAAGTCATACCAAGGTGGAGATAGTGGGTTGCTCACGGACCGAGGTTGGTACTCAATGCTTGCTCGATTGGTAGTGGGTCGTCGTCGCCCTTGGTGGTAAAGTAGAAGGAAGGGTAGGCATCGGGTCGGTTAGAACGAGTTAAATAGTCATCCGTTTGGATATCGCAGATCAAGCTATCTGAATCCATGTAACAGATGTTGGATCGGTCGTCATACCGGAACTTGAGATAATCGTAGACGAAGTAGATCAGCAAAGTTTCGATTTGTCCAGTATGGAGAATCCGTTTGATGGTTTATCGAAGACCGGCTTGGTGAAATGCAAAGAACCGCAGCCAGATGCTCACTGAATATCGTCCTGTGCTTGAAGTTGAGTTTCGCTAACAGATTCCCGCCTTCTCGCAGTTGACCAGTTGCACGTCTTCTCTGTTCCGGATATTTTTCATGGTCTTCCCAGCTTCATGACTCCATTGATCACCATGGATTCTGGCGCTAGAGGAAAATAGTGTGCCCTGGGGTACATATACTCCGGCTACACTTCCAAGATGTATACCCTTGCTTATACGCCGCACCGAGTGTGCTGGAACTTCAGAGAGATCGATCCACTTGAAATCTCCAGTTGGCAGGACCCGCCTATACACCCATTTCTTTTGCAGCATCGGTTATGTCACGCTAACTAATATAATTTAACTATTTTCAAACTATACCATAAGTTTCCGCTTGACCTGTCGTGGTGCTAAGTAACGCCCGTCTCACTTGCTAAGGTTTCTACAGTTTAAAGTCCTTCATATGTCCGAAATATAGCAGGAATTCAGGTAAGCTCGATCCTGAAATTGTTTCCCTTATATGATATTCTGATATACGAGTCCTTTTATCATCTGTTTTGTTATCAAATTGTTTTCCCCGTATATTGTCCGAGTTACTCAAATGTTTGCTCGATTTGCCTGTTTGATTCTGGTTTTACTGGCATTGATTTCGGGTTTGTTGGGCTGTTCATGGGATGTATTGGGTATTTGATCGTAGACAAACCTTATTGGTGTACATCTATCTTTATACACTTGAAACATCAAAGTTTCCCTGTCTTCCGCGGTTACTCTTGGAGATGTTCTGACGTCTGTTCAAGCGACCTAGAATTCGCCTTTCTCAGGTAGTATTAATTTCCAAAGAGAACTCCTACATACAAAGAATAAAATTTTCGCTATTATGGTCAACATTATGAAACCGATTATAACATATAATTCTGACATCACATATTCCTATGGCTTTTTGACTATGTACGGCATTGTTTTGAAAATATATATATAGGCTATTTCTAAGAGTTCGATGAGAAATAACAAAATACCGAGAAATGAGAGTAAACAAATCCAAATTACCTAAAATGTGCTCCATTTACAGCTGTCATTACTTTCAATCTCATCTTCTTATAAACTCTTTGTCGGACCCGTCTCTGGCTCATATTCATAATTGGAAAGTATTCCGATAATCATATAAGTGCCTGTATAAGTCCTGAGGTATCTTGACTGAGGTGTTCCATGAATGCAGTTAAGTCTTCAATCCAAGACTCTTCCGGTAACTAAAACATTTCTATACTCATTAGTTAAGCCTGAGATGGTGTCCTCTGTCTAAGTGCTTCTATTATAAAATCCAAACAGTGAAATATTTCTTGTTACACACAACTTGAATACTCCATCCCAACAATATAAAGTCTTTTGATTTTTAAGACCAACAGGAAGCTCTTATTATTTCTATCTACACGGTAGTGTGAAATGAAAAACCTCCAGTGTGTTGATCTGTCCTTGTATAAACTGGACAGGATGGCGTAGAACACTGAAAGAAATTCTCAGTGTGTCCATCACAAAAGTCCTTGTGACACGAGAATATCCATTTAAGTCGGGATTCGTGTGAAAACTGGACACTTCATTTTGATAGTGAATCCACAAAGAACGAAGTCACTAAATATTCATTCAAGAGGATCCTCACTCTTGTCGTAACAATCCACATTTTCTCATTGACTCACGGTTTCCGTTCCATTCTTTATACCTATTGAATAGGACAACTAGTTACGAGGAATTCAGGGATCATCATTGCTTATGGCACCAAAATTGCCGGACTTATATGCACCAGAATGAATGAATGTACTTTATTTCTCAAAAACTACATACATAGTAACAGAGAATATATACAGTCTGAAATCCGGTGGTATTTAAACAACAGAATATGAACTCTCCTTTAGAAAAGATAAAAATGTCGATTTCAATGTATAACTCGTTGTTAAGACCCGATAAAAGTTACTTATAACAAGAAAATTTATAGTCTGTTATGTTTATGTGATGTATCTTGATGTTGACAAATGACATTAAAAAAAAATGATATTTCTTACATATATTTAATGAAAAATGAGATTTCCCGGAATATACCTGATTCCAAAGTGTTTTGGATCTAGCCATTTCTCTACAACGGAAATTTTTAGGAAAAAATATACTTTGCAATTAAATATTTATCGATTCATGTGCAAATTTTGGACTGGGTACATGCAGTGGTTCCGACGAAATAATCTATATAAAACGACCATTTCTACCTGGTAACCGTCTTATTTACATAAACAAAATCGATTTTTACTCACTAAGCACGTGGGGTCTTTGAATGGGCTTTAACTGAAGGCACGCCCTTTTCCTTGATTGAACCAATGAAATCTTGTTTTGATGATTACCCTTTCCGATTTTGGGTATAAAAGGAAAATGGCGTTGTTTCAAGACGATATAATTTTGCTTAATTACATAGAATGCGTTTTGGATCTCCGTGTTTCTTATCCAAGAATCGTCACTTAATTGACCTATAAGTAAAGTATGTTAGAAAATCTATCTGTACATATAATTTTGTCTGTGTACATGCATTTTAACACTATAGCAATTGATTTTGACCAGTCTTTCCGTTTAATATTTTCATCACGACAGAAAATTATGCAAGGAATTCGCATATTATCTCTTCTTGGAGGCAAGTTTAATCTCTTTTAAACTACAGAGTAAAGATCTGGGAATTGAATAACGTTTTCACTAAATATTGTATTTGTTTATTTCTTTTGAAATCTTGACATTTTGTCGATTGTTTATTTTCGTCGCCATGCTGTTAATTTGTTCTGAAATAGTTTTGAACACAGAAGAGCTTTTCTAGAAGGGAGATAATTTAATACCACTAGATTACCCGCTGTATATATGTATTTACAGCACGTGTGAACAATATGGAGTTAACCAGGAGTGACCCTCACATCAATAATTTTGATAAATCTACATAATTTACTAACATACTGGGCGAATTAGCACCAGTATCAAGTACATGTACTAATAAGCACAACGTTAACATTATACAGTAAAATAATAATACAAAAACTTGATTCCAGTAGAAGGGTTTCTATGAGTGTGAATTTTTCAGTGTTCCTTTGAAAAATCAATTGTTAGGGATAAAAAATAACTAAATACCGAAATTACTGTGAATTTATTTTCTGCATATGCGCATTTTGACAAATTATGTCTCTTCAGTAAAATATAAACGTTTGGAAGACCATAAACCCAAAGATGTTCAAAAACTGATAGAGAGACATAAACCATTATTAACCATACTGCAACATAACTACGATATTTCAAGTTTCTGATCTGTTTGTGTTGCCTCTATATAAGCATTTTTAAAACTTTTGATTAAAATTTTCCTATTTCTGCCATTTTTGCCTCGTGTTGAAATGGTTTCCTTATTCATGAATATTCATTGCTTTTCACCATGTTAGTTTTGTTTCTTTTTTATCATACATTCTTTAGTTTCAATCAAAGGTGATTTGTATCTCTTTCATTTTTGACAAAAAATATTCATATCTTGTTTTTTAGTCGTCCATACCTAGAGTATTCGTGGTATGAAAAACTTTTACATTAATGCATTCCGTTACTTGTTTACGTCATTGTTATTTGTACTCTCAAACCTTCAAAAATTGAAATTTTTCTCTTAATTTCTCCTTCCCTTTGAACGCATTACACGTATGCAAGATATAAGGGACCTTATACACCAGAAAATCAAAGATGTTTTAAAACTGATAGAGAACAAACAACCAATATGATCTAAATATAAAGCCAAAATCAGCTAAGGACAGAGCTTTGCATGAGGGAGATAATCATTAGTTTAAAACAAAATTTACAAAAATTTAGATATTTTAAGGTTCCAAATTTAATCGGCTTACGGGTCAACACCGAAGTAATGACTACTGGGCTGGTGAATACCCTCGGGGACTAACAATCCACCAGTAGTGGCATAGACCCAGTGGTAACAAATAACTAAATACCGAAGTCACTGTGAATTTACTTTCTGCACTTTTGATGATAGTTATCCCCCATTTGTATTTTGCTTCGATATTAGTTTGTCGGTGTATTTGTATTAGATTTTAGTGGATTTGTTGTTGATCACATTAAGATATGACAGTTATGCGGATTTGTTGTCTTTTGATTGACTTAAAGAGGCCTTTACAGAAAAGTTATGTTTATTCTGTCCCTGGACATTAATGTGTGCACAAGTTTGACAGGTAGCCCATTCTATAATTTTTTGATG
The DNA here is from genome assembly GCA_002080025.1 of Modiolus philippinarum. Taxonomy (NCBI): domain Eukaryota; kingdom Metazoa; phylum Mollusca; class Bivalvia; order Mytilida; family Modiolidae; genus Modiolus; species Modiolus philippinarum. Next base: position 79,167 of record MJUU01000028.1, on the reverse strand, counting down.
GTTTTCAGTGCAGATGACCAATGGAAAGAACATACATATTGTATAAGTCGACATTTGATGAAGTGAAATACTATGTACAAAAAACGGGAGGGGCCACATTATCCACAACCAATCCAAGCCTTCCCCTTCTGCCAAGCAACATTTGTTAAAATTTCATACGGATTGATCAACTGGAAAAAGTTATTGACTCAAAAACAAAAGTGTCGACAACGACGACGACAGCACCATACCATAACACGGCCTCGTTTTTTTTTTTGCCGTCGTATAAATAGCTGAAAACTGTGAATAACCTATAAGATATTGACGAAGCAGACAACGGACATGTCAAATGTTATCTCCCTAGATAAATCTAATCAAATATAATTTGACATTATCATTCCAAATAAAGGTTGACACTATCGTTCCACCTTTTTACCTAAAACAAACCTTAATACAAAGAGTTAGAAGTGACTTGAAATATATGATTGTTTGGTTTTGTTTTGTATTTATACATAGATTTCAAGTCAACTATATGCAACAACGGCAGTAGAATACCGAAGGAACAAGGGAACAAGGGAAGTGACGTGTTGCTATTTCTAATATCAACTGTGTTTCATGTTGAATGAAAACATTAATTGCACAATATGCGACGCCTAAACAGCCAAAAGAACCAAAGAACTGTTAAAAGCAGTATTTATGCATGAAGGAGATACTCCTAGGTTTCCAAATTTTATATATTTCATTAGTAATGAGTCTAACATACATGTACTACCAGTCTGATGGTACCACTGAGACTGTAGATCCACCATCATTTATAGTTGTCTGTATCAATTCAGCTATACTAGGTGGATACTATCCTCGGGGACATAAGGACCACCGTCAGTGGTAACTACCAGACTAATGGTAGTATCATACTACACCTAGGGACCAGCGGTACCTACGATGCTGGTAATTCGCTCAGAAACTTAAGGCTCTCGCCACCAGTTTAAATTGCTAGGCTGATGGTGCCCTAAGGAACTTCAGGTACATCATTAGTGGATAATTGTACTCTCATGCCCAGAGTCTTCCCGTCTATCATCAGCGGTTGCTACTGCACCGATGGTAGTCCATCATCATGGTACCCTCAGACTTTAGATTCACCTTTAGGGGTAGCTACTACGCCTAATAGTGCCTTCAGATTCTTTAGATCCAACATCAGTGGTGGCTACAAGACTGAATCCCTCATCAGTGTTAGCTATAAGGCCGTTGGTACACCAGGGGCTTGAGGAAAACATCACCAGTAGTTGCTACTTGGCTGATGTTTTAAATCTGACTTGATGGTACCTTCAGATACTTTAGCTCTACCATCAATGCTAATCAGTTCACGTAAGCTACTAGGATGAATGTTACCCTCAGGGCATTAAAAATCAATTATAAGTGGTAACTACTAGGCTAATGGTACCCTCAGGGACTTAAGGTCAACAATCAATGGTAGCTATTAGTATAGTCACATGATACACTCAGGGACTTAAGATCCACCACTAATGGCAGCTTCATTTTATTTACTGGGCAAACGTCCTTCAGGGTACACTATCAGTGTTAGCTTCCAGGCTTATAATACACCCAAGGTCCACAATCGACAGTTGTCAGTTTCATTTTTAAGTCACAAGGCAAATGCTACCTTCAGTGACTTTAGGTTGCATCAGTGGTAACTACTACGCGAGTGGTACCCTTGGACTTTATATCCAGTATCAGTGGTAGTCAGTTTTACACCAGCTTCTAGATTGAATATACCTTCAGTGATTAAAAACTAACCATCAGTGGAATAAGTAGTCCGGTGGTGACAAAGACAGATATCCATATACCATAATACAACCCATCATACACATAATAAGCATCATACCCTTCATAGGTGTATAAATTTACTCTTAAGACATTGTCCTAGGCCATAAATGTATGCATACTGGATTTTGGTTGACATGTAACTCATAGAAGAGGAAAAAGATTGATTGAAATAATGCCATCATGTCACAGTGCTTTTGACAAAAATGAAATTGTAAACAAATTTTCACTTGAAATCCATGGTGGCTATTTCTAATTTCAGATAGTTCTAAAATTAATATGGACTTGTCTCATCACAAACAACATCATAATCTATCTATGAACACCTATCACTAACAATTCAAAAGGTAAGACACATTTCAAATTTTAAAAGAAGAAACTCTGCTGAATAATATAAAAAAGATCTTTTTTGTTTAATGATACAAAATTCTGTATGGCAAGAAACATTTTCTCATCAAGACTTGTTTCTATATATATATTAAAAAAAAATCCGCTATTGTTTGAATCATTGAAAAGGTCATGATGCAATAACATTAAAACATTTTACCAGACTGTTAGTTGTAGAAAGGGGGATAAATTATAGCAAATCAAAATATATTATGGTACCACCTGGATGGTCTTGCCTGCAAAATATGAAAGCCATTTCATCCACCGTTCAAAAGATATACCCAATTTTAAGTTTTTCAGACATACAGACTGCCATGAACAAAGCTATATACAATGTATGTCCTCTAATCTTCTATTAACAAGGGTTATAAAGTCCAAGTATGGTCACATGCACCAGTTTCTTGTTCAAATGTGTATGAAATAGGCTACAATGAAGATCTAGAACTGTCCTTCAAAGGAATGTCAACATTCCTACCTCTTGAGCATATTTGAGTCTTGTTTGCATTAGAAAGTAAAAGAAGTAACTTTTTTAGAAGTTGCTAATAGGTTATCATTAAAAAATTGATGCTCAACTAGATACAGAAAACTGCCGTTTTCGGAAGTGCCCCGCAATTTCAATCCTGAAACTTGGGGCAAAAGTCAATTTCAGGTAAGTGTGGATTCAAATTCTGTTTGACACACAAATGTGTTGATACAGTAATTTGCTGGATATAGTGATTTCTTGAAGTTTTTCCAAACCCTATCATTTCTTAGCTAAAATCATTTAAGCCAATAAAAGTTAATAAATCTTATGGTGAAAATTTGGTTAACAGTAAAAAGTCAAAGTATTGGCAAGCAGGAAGTGGACGTTTTACAAACTTGAAAACTGTGTATACAATACAACTAATCATTTCCCAGCTTCAGACCAAATTTCAAATAATTCCTTCAAGTAAAAGTCAAGAAATCTGTGACGGAAAATATGATTTATAGTTAAAAATCAAAGTATCGGCAAACAGGAAGTGGGCGCCCGACAAACTTGAAAATTGCTTACACAATGCAACTCATTATTTCCAAGCTTCAGAACAAATTTCAAATCATTCCCTTTAGTAGAAGCCAAGAAATCTTTGACAGAAAATTTGGTGTATAGTCAAAAATCAAAGTATCAGTAAACAGGAAGTGGATGTCCGACAAACTTTAAAATTGCTTACACAATACAACTCATAATTTCAAAGCTTCAGACCAAATTTCAAATCATTCCCTCCAGTAGAAGCCAAGAAATCTGTGACAGAAAATTTGATTTATAGTAAAATATCAAAGTGTCGACAAACAGGAAGTGGATGTCTGACAAACTTGAAAATTGCTTACACAATACAACTCATCATTTCCAAACCTCAGACCAAATTTCAAATCATTCCCTCCAGTAGAAGCTAAGAAATCTGTGACAGAAAATTTGAAGATTTATAGAAGATTTATGGCAAACAGGAAGTGGATGTCTGACAAACTTGAAAATTGCTTACACAATACAACTCATCATTTCCAATCTTCAGACCAAATTTCAAATCATTCCCTCCAGTAGAAGCCAAGCAATCTTTGACAAAAAAAAGTAGAATTGAGGTAAGTGTGGATTCACATTCTGTTTGACACACAAATGTGTTGATACAGTAATTTGCTGGATACAGTGATTTCTTGAAGTTTTACCAAAACATGTCATTTCAAAAAGTCAAAGTATTGGCAAACAGGAAGTGGATGATCGACAAATTTGAAAATTGCTTACACAATACAACTCATCATTTCTAAGCTTCAGACTAAATTTCAAATCATTCCCTTCAGTATAAGCCAAGAAATCTTTGAAGGAAAATTTGGTTTATTGTAAAAATTCAAAGTATCGGTAAACAGGAAGTGGATGTCCGACAAACTTGAGAATTGCTTACACAATACAACTCATCATTTCAAAGCTTCAGACCAAATTTCAAATCATTCCCTTTAGTAGAAGCTAAGAAATCTTTGACAGAAAATTTGGTGTATAGTCAAAAATCAAAGTATCAGTAAACAGGAAGTGGATGTCCGACAAACTTTAAAATTGCTTACACAATACAACTCATAATTTCAAAGCTTCAGACCAAATTTCAAATCATTCCCTCCAGTTGAAGCCAAGAAATCTGTGACGAAAATTTGGTTATTAGAAAAAATTCAAAGTATCGGCAAACAGGAAATGGGCACCCGACAAACTTGAAAATTGATTACACAATACAACTCATCATTTTCAAGCTTCAGACCAAATTTCAAATCATTCCCACATATACAAGCCAAGAAATCTGTGACGGAAAAAATTGTTGACGGACAGACGGACAGACAGACGGACAAAGTGAAAACTATAGGGCGACCGCATCTCGATGCGGGGCCCCAACTAGTCATAAATGCAAACAAAGTAGGTTGATATTTTCAATCTTTCCTTCAAAGTTCAGAGCTGTAAGAGTTGTTACACAAAGTGAGGACAGACAGACAGACTAAAACCTATATATTCTCTAACTTTGTGGTATAATAACATATTATTAGAAAGTTTTATATTAAATACATCAAACAGGGACAAGACCAGACTAGGTGGATACATTAATAGTTTATTAAAACTAAAATCATGACATATACAAAATAATTATAAACACACATTAAACTTTGCAGTAAAACACCCCGCTTAATGATTCATAATCATAGCATTCATCAAATAAAAAGACGACCTGAATAACCAAATAAAATTTGTGTACATGTGCATGAATATATATAAGATTGAATGTTATACATTACATTATGTGGTCACATTAAGATAAAATTTAAATTAGGTAAAGCTGATGAATTAAAATAAGATTAATTTCAATGTTTAATATGACCAAACAAAAAATTTGTGGAGCTTGACTTCAAGTAGAATTTTACATCTGTCTTTTTATAGGGACTCAACATATATAGAAAAATAAAGATAAAGGGAAAATTTTTAAAACAAAATGCTAAGACACCCTTCCCAACTCCATTCAATTTTAATTAATTTAATGCTTTATTCATTTTACGAAGATTACAAACAGCCCTCGTAAAATAAATAAAGCATTAAATGAATTCAATTTTAATCTCTTGTTACCTATCCCTAAACTTCTCAGTAATTTCTTAAGCAATTTTATCTCTATTAATGGGTAATGTGTATAAAGATCAGTCCAAATATTATTTTTATACATTATATCTTATTGCACATTAAAATCTTGATACACTAATTGAAAAACAGCATCTTAGTTGTTAAAAAAAATATTTTTCCTGATTGCTATTTTAACACATCTTTTACTTCATGTTGAAAGTGAAAAGTTCTTTTAAAAAATGTAAAAGATTATCACAATTGATATCATCTTTTACATTTTTTTCTTCATCACAAGATTAGAAAATTTTGTCCTTAAGCCAACTCAATTCGCACCAGCATTTCCTGGTGTGTATTACTTTGGAAGGACTTTTATTAATAAACATCAATTTTAGTGATTTTCATAAATATCACCATTTCTTGGGTACTTTAATTCGTGGTAATGCTATGCATTAAAACTTTAGAGAAAATGCATTTTTTTTGGAACATAAATCTGTTGTTTTAGCAAATTACAAAATCCATGAAAATTGGAACCCAACAAACAAAAGTACTGTCACATTTTTAAAATCACAACAATTTTTTTTAAAAAAACTTGAATCTTTAATGACAAAAAAATTATTGATCAATAATAAAACTTATTTTCACTTTTTTTCTAAATATAAGAACAAGTTTTATAATATTTAACAATAAGAATGAAACACACATGTAAAACTGTACAAAACAGTACAAATGTTCTACCAAAAATGTCCTTTCTCTCATCCACACTCATTGCAAATTCTGAATACACACTATAAACCTGGATAAAAAATACAAAATAATATTCCAAGCATGAAATATTTACAATATAACATAAATACACAACAATATCAGACAATATCTATACAACAAGTATCTTGTACAAGATGAACAGTTCTTATAATAAACACTTTCAAAACTTAGGCCCTATTTAGTTTATTGCAAAGTAAAATAATTATAGTCAAATTTTATACATTTCATAAAATATCGATGTCAACATGGTTAACTTTCAAATGTAAATTAACATAAATATTAGGCATCACTTACATTTCTAATTTGAACTTCAGATTTTTTTTGAAGGTTTAAGTGTAAATATTTATCAAATGTGTATTCACCAAAATAGTGATAAGCACAATCTTTTTTTTGGAATAAAAAAAGATGAAGCTTCATAAATCACCACAGAAGTTAGGTATATGCTACAGAAATTTTCATTCACAGCCCCTTTTACAGCCAATAAACCTGCCACCCTACACGCCTAAGATCCACACCCTGATTATAGTGACAATAGCATACAATATGAATATAATTATATATAATTTGTACTTAAAAAATATGAATATTTTAACTTCAATAAAATACCATTATTGTACAATGTACTTATGAGTTCCATATTCATACATTTTCTTTCACTATCTTAGGATAATGGCACAACATGATTACATTGATAGATACTTAGTTAGCAGTTCACTTGTCATATACATTATAGAAAAATAACTACATAATACAATGAAAGACTGAATAAATAGTACCCCAAAAGAGTAATGGTTATTCCATTAAAAGGGGGGTACCAGGGTAGGAAGGCAGAAATTATTTTCCTTTACCTTCCTGTAAATTTTTATATTTTATTGTTATATTCATCATAAAGATATTTGTCCATTCTCTTGGTTGTGAGGGTACCTGAAAATTGTTTTCTGACCTTGGTACCTGCATTTAAATGGAAAAGCCCTTATTAATGAAAATTATAATAAGGGCTATTCCATTAAAATGGATGTGGGGGAAGAAAGGGAAGTTTTATTTTTTGACAAACTGACATTCTCCTAGGATCATACTCAATGTGTGGCTACTAGATGTATGTAAATGTTTTCCACTAACTAAAAGCTTAGTGGTTGTGAGGTATTTGAAAAGCCCTTCCTACCCACCCACATTCATTTTAATGGAATATCCCTAAGCTGTAGACCTACAGAAAGTAAGATAAGTACAGGTCAATAGTTAAATCAATTTAAAGTGTATTTAAGTACAAGTCAATTCTTGTAAGTCCAAAGGGGAAGTTTTCTATGATTCATAATATCTTTAAACAAAATCTGAACAACACAATAATGAAATTATAATTTCTAGTATTCCTGGTAATTACCTTTAGGATGATATTAATCAAATTTAATACCAAACTCCTTTTTAACATGTTAAACACACATCATTCATCGATAGTAACATAGTATGGACTAGTTCTACATGCAATATAATGATATTATCAAACTATACATCACTCATGAGATCAAAATATTCAAAAAATTGAAAAAAAAGTGAATAAATCTGAATATTTTATACATTTGTAATTGTACATGTAGTTTGTTAAATATTGACATTTTGTTAACAACAACAATCCAATCTTTTTAGTTTTCTTTCCAGTGGTATTCCAATTTGTATTTTTTTTTCTCGACAATACACTTCATCAAACAGCATCAATTTTGTGGAATGGTTTTCTTCTAAAGGGAGGTAATTCACTAGGCTCTATTATTTCTTTGTCTTACTTCATCAGCTCTGGGATCTGCTACTTTGACACTGAAAGACAAAACATCATATGATATGAAAATCATAATAACTTATTGTAGTTTTTCCTACAATCATAATATTTTTGTATTCTGAAGCATTTCCAGTGAATTACGCAATTTTCAGAATAATTAGCTCTTTTCCTCAATTTACATTTTTCTTTAGATATTACCAACCCCTGCGTTGCAAATCTGGTCAAATGAATTTTACACCTGTTTCACTATTCTGATGACTTTTATCTTTTCACAATGACTTACTCATTAGGGTAAGGATATTATCACATATGATCCTTTTAGCAATGAAAACAATCATCTACATGTCAGGCTGTTTTCACTTGGAACTCGAGAGTCACGAAGGGATTAGAATCATTTTGTAATCTTAATTCTAACTGGTTACTCATTTCGCGCCATTAGATCTAGAGTAACCCTTGCAAATCTGTTTGACTCTTCAAAATGGCGGAAATAAAATTGACCAATCAGATTGGAGTATTTACAAAAGTCTTCATCACATACTTTCGGTTCTAGAGTCGAACTCAAGTTTTGACGAGATTGTGTACATGTGGGACTCGAGTCTCTACCCGAGTTACAACTGAAAATAGCCCAAGAGAGTACCTGGATATGGTAACCTAATTCAATTATCGAGTGAAATCTTAGATACAATAGAATTTGCTTATTACTGTTAATAGATCCTGGATAACATTAATTGTTCATCAAACTTACAAATCTGTCATAACCAAAGTAATGCAAAGATTGTAATGTTAATTTAGTCAATTTATTGAACTCAGAAAGTAAAAACTTACTCATCAGAGTTAGGAGAATCCACTTCATCTTCCATTTCCTTACTCTTCTTTTTCTCATAGATAAAGATGATAATGCACAGTATAATTACTTCTGCTACAATTCCCAAGAATGGCCATAGAGCTGCCAGGCGGTCTACAATTGATAAAAAATTTACAATAATGAATTTATCATTCAACTTAGCAAAGAGGATGCAATTTCAAGCTTTTTAGAAATAATCAAAGTCTCATAACTCTGAAACGAAAAATCCAACGACAATATAAAACGATAGGGAGCTTTCTTCCATCATACCCAACAATCATGCATTGTTTCAAGAAAAATGTTCAAAGCATTCTCTAGTTAGAGTACGATATGTGGACAGACGGACGGATGGACATCAGTATACCATAAAACGTCCCGTCAAAGACGGACGTATAATAATAATAAAAATCCCATCGAAATCCGATAAAAAAATAAAAATTTTAGGTAATCTGCAAATTTGCAGTTTTGGCCAGTTTGACCCAAAATTTTAGGTAATCTGCAAATTTGCAGTTTTGGCCAGTTTGACCCCTTATAGCTGGGTGAATTAAAAAAAAAAAAAAAACACCAGGCATATTTTGTTATCTAGATTGAGAACTGTAAAAGTTTTGATACAAAAGATTATATTGATTAATGTGTAGAGGTATGTTGCATATCCATGCAAAATTTCATGGAGATATCTTTATTGTTTAAAAATTTACCGGGGTATGCCCGAAAAACATGCCAAAAATGTCTGGAGTGCAACACTTTTTTGTGACATTTTTTTTAACACTACTTTTTTTAAATACATATAAAATCAAAGTCCCAAAGGGACTGGTGGATTAGTGTCTATGATGGCAATGATCAGTATCTAATCTATTGAAATTTTATGTACACTGTCCAATAGTGTCCATGTATGATATGAATAATTGCCTGTCTATGTCGTGCATAATTACTCATTTTTTACTATGGGTCTAATTATAATGATGATATCAAAACCAAGAAAGGTACAAAAACCATGTTTTGCTCATCAAGAAAATTAACATGCCTTTCTGACAGTCAGCAATTACTTACTGGTGGCCATCTTCATTTGATCACACCAGCCAATCAATGGCAATCAAACCATTAGAGACAAATATTCAAAGGATTTTGATTTTATACCAGAATCCTATTATGGGTTCCCTGCTGTACACTCAACATAGACTAAACAATGACAGCACCATCTTGATCAAGTACAGTTTGAAATTTAATTCTAAAGAAGAAACCTGAATGAAAGGTTTGTGAATGTTGACAAGACGCAAAAGCTGACAAGACATGAGCAGCAATACCCTGCTCTTTATCAAGAAACACACGAAGACATGAAAATGATGATCTGTGCCAAGTTCTTTGTGTAACAATGCATCTCAATTCGCGCTATGATATACATTCTCATGCAATTGAAAAAAATGACTGTTATGCATTGTAAATACTCAAATGACATTATCTCAATTTTTGTTTTACCAAACTCTGATCAACGGCAATTAACACGCAACAACCCGGACTGAACATTGTTGGACGAACGGCAATCAACAGATCAACACCATTGCCTGATCCTATTTCGAATTTAGTCAATTCCAACCCCGATTGTTGCAAAATATCGTCTGTTTCGGAATATGCACCTTGACAACTGTTTCCAGGTAATACTTTGTATTTACCGATGTACGACTTCTTCNTAAGAAATAAAATTAAGATTGGTAATCTGCATTTAATAGGCTTGTTACTGTAAAGATTAGAAATAAATCTAGCTTGGCTGCATTGCCCATTACCATAAAATAACATATGTACATTAATATATGGTCTGTGGATTTTTTTTCTTTTCTTTTTGACATTAACATTATTTATTCCAGAGACATATATGTCTCTGTTTATTTTATTCAAAAGGTTTAAACTAGAGGC
>MJUU01000028.1:38662-55291 GCA_002080025.1 Modiolus philippinarum | reverse complement strand
CAAGTGTAATAGTACCACTAGTACTGTTTAAATTTACAGTAGAGTTAGCATGACCTATATACATTTCCTACCATTAACTCCAGTGTAATAGTACCAGTAGTACTGTTTAAATTTACAGTAGAGTTAGCATGACCTTTATACATTTCCTACCTTTAACTCCGAGTATAATAGTACCAGTAGTACTGTTTAAATTTACAGTAGAGTTAGCATGACCTATATACATTTCCTACCATTAACTCGAGTGTAATAGTACCAGTAGTACTGTTGAAATTTACAATAGAGTTAGCATGACCTTATATACATTTCCTACCATTAACTCAAGTGTAATAGTACCAGTAGTACTGTTTAAATTTACAGTAGAGTTAGCATGACCTTATATACATTTCCTACCATTAACTCGAGTGTAATAGTACCATTAGTACTGTTTAAATTTACAGTAGAGTTAGCATGACCTTATATACATTTCCTACCATTAACTCAAGTGTAATAGTACCAGTAGTACTGTTTAAATTTACAGTAGAGTTAGCATGGCCTATATACATTTTCTACCATTAACTGAAGTGTAATAGTACCAGTAGTACTGTTTAAATTTACAGTAGAGTTAGCATGACCTTTATACATTTCCTACCTCTAACTCCGAGTATAATAGTACCAGTAGTACTGTTTAAATTTACAGTAGAGTTAGCATGACCTTTATACATTTCCTACCATTAACTCAAGTGTAATAGTACCACTAGTACTGTTTAAATTTACAGTAGAGTTAGCATGACCTATATACATTTCCTACCATTAACTCAAGTGTAATAGTACCAGTAGTACTGTTTCAATTTACAGTAGAGTTAGCATGGCCTATATACATTTTCTACCATTAGCTCAAGTGTAATAGTACCAGTAGTACTGTTTAAATTTAAAGTAGAGTTAGCATGACCTTTATACATTTCCTACCTCTAACTCCGAGTATAATAGTACCAGTAGTACAGTTTAAATTTACAGTAGAGTTAGCATGACCTTTATACATTTCCTTCCTTAAACTCCAAGTGTAATAGTACCACTAGTACTGTTTAAATTTACAGTAGAGTTAGCATGACCTATATACATTTCCTACCATTAACTCGAGTGTAATAGTACCACTAGTACTGTTTAAATTTACAGTAGAGTAAGCATGACCTATATACATTTCCTACCATTAACTCGAGTGTAATAGTACCAGTAAAACTGTTTAAATTTACAGTAGAGTTAGCATGACCATTATACATTTCCTACCTTTAACTCCAAGTATAATAGTACCACTAGTACTGTTGAAATTTACAATAGAGTTAGCATGACCTATATACATTTCCTACCTTTAACTCCGAGTATAATAGTACCAGTAGTACTGTTAAAATTTACAGAGTTAGCATGACCTATATACATTTCCTACCTTTAACTCCAAGCGTAATAGTACCACTAGTACTGTTGAAATTTACAGTAGAGTTAGCATGACCTATATACATTTTCTACCTTTAACTCCAAGTGTAATAGTACCACTAGCACTGTTGAAATTTACAGTAGAGTTAGCATGGCCTATATACATTTCCTACCTTTAACTCTGAGTGTAATAGTACCACTAGTACTGTTGAAATTTACAGTAGAGTTAGCATGACATGTGTATTCTCCTTGATCTTCAAATGTCAAACTAAAAATAACCAGCTTGCTATTTTTAATGTCTCCATTGTCTTCAATGTGTATTCTTTTATCATCTTCCACATTCAGCTCATCTCCATTTTTTGTCCAATACACAATAGGGTATGGAAATCCAGTAACAGGGCAAATCACAGTCCAATCATCTCCCTGGACCAAGTTTTTTGATTTTGTAAAGGTCTTCTTAATTTCAGGTGGTGCTTAAAAAAATACATATTCATCACTACATACTAGTATGTTAACATATGAGAGAACATATATTTGTTCCACAAATAAATAAGAATGGTTAAAGGGAAAGATAATACTTTAAAAAAAAACTCACCCCGCATATTTTTATTTCTATGTGTTTCTTTAGTACTAGACTCTGATATACATGTACAATACAGCTCATCAATTATTTATTAAAGTAGCTTCCGTCACCCCCCCCCCCAAACAAGGTATAACATAAATATATATAGATTACACCACAAGATCCCGTTTATTACCATATTTTATCCACTACAAATAGTTAAATTTTCAAATTTTAATTGCCAGGCTTGCCAAGCATTTTAAAATTTAAAATATGGTAGTAATCAGGATAAAGTGGTGTTATCTTTTTCTCTAATGATAAATGATAAACACCGAAAATTGTATTCTGAATTGATTTGGCGGGAAATAGCACAGGGTTTTATTCAACATACATTGAATATAAAAATTTATCTAATGCTCAAAACTGGTTTAAACCCGACATATCATTGGGGAAACAATAATTACTTGGAAGAGAAGCACACCAATACAACAAATGTACTGAGTTCTAATAATCTGTTAAAAATACAACTGTGAAATAATATTATGGTCAGATGAAATCTGTAAAATGTAAAAATTTCAGGTTTAAGACACACTGTTTTAGCATTATCCTGAACTAAAGTGTCCTAGCCAGGCCTGGGTTAACCTTTCTTGACATATTTTATAATTGTGCTGATGATAATAATAAAACATTCCAAAACAATCTTACCTTTTCCTTAATAGTAAAGTAATGTGTAATAAAATGTAGTAATATAATTACACCTTATATAAGTAAGCTGCATTCTTATTGGTTCATAGCTATGGTTTTTTGGCAAATACCCCTTCACTGAGACGCTTGTAGTGGTATTTATCCTGTTGTCATCTGTGCGTTTTGATGACATTGGGTGTAATTAAAGATATATCATGAACGTTTTGGTACATTTTTGTACATGTACAATGTATTTGCAACAAAATACAAGTCTTGGGTCTAAATTTCCATATATCTATCAGCCCCATAAATTAAACTGATTTATCATATAAAACAAGGAAACTAGTACAGGATGATACATCTAATACCAATGTTAGAAAAGTCTTTGTTGGTTTGCATCATAAACCTCAATTTTGCTTGACCTAGCTGTTTTATGCAGTCAAAATCAACAGATTGATGATTTTCTGAACTCTGATTTTATCCGTTATGAATGATTTTTAATTTCAGCTTAAATATTGTGTTTCTATGTATTGCATGCAATAAACAGATATTGATATGATAGCAATAGAATGCAGTATTAAGACAAAGTAGAAATCCTTAACATATAGAACTCTTTCTGATTCAGCACTTGCATTTACAATCATCATTATATGTACCAGAGATCTTGAAATTGAAATTTCAATAATTTTATTGGTAACAACATGAGGCAGCAGTCAATTTCCATTTGATATCCCCTCAAAAGTGATGAATAAATGTCAAAATTATCGCTATTCTCTTTTAAGACGGCCAAAATGAAACTACTTGTACGAAATGACACATCAAATGTAAGTTTTGACTTAATCAGACATGACTAGGTAGTGTAATTATGCAATGGATGGATTCAACTGATATGCGTCTAGTTCTAAGATTTATAAATATTAAATCATTTACAAAATGTTTTTTCTTTTATTTCACTACCACTTAAATAATTCAATGTATGCAATATATGTATATTGTAACTGTAAAATCCAAGACAATTTTACCTGTTAATTGAACTGTTTGGTTTATCCTGTCATTGTTAACGAACACCAATACACATTGGTAATCTCCCATATCATTTCTTTCTGCAATATATAAACACATACATGTAAACTCTTTACTGCAATATATAAACACATACATGTAAATTCTTTACTGCAATATATAAACATATATATGTACATGTAAATTTCTTACTGCAATATATAAACACATACATGTACATGTAAATTCCTTACTGAAATATATAAACACATATGTAAACTCCTTACTGCAATTTATAAACACATACATATACATGTAAACTCCTTACTGCAATATATAAACACATATATATGTACAAGTAAATTCCTTACTGCAATACATAATCACATACATGTACATGTAAATTCCTTACTGCAATATATAAACTCATACATGTACATGTAAATTCCTTACTGCAATATGTAAACACATATATGTACATGGTCATTTTAACCTGGATATGGGATGTTGTCTCCTTGACATTTACCCCATTTCCTTTCTTTTTCATATGTAAATTCCTTACTGCAATATATGAACACATACATGTACCGTATTATCAGCATTTGTGTATAATCAGCAGGCCCTTTTTTTACCTTAAATTCCAGGGAAAAAATTTAGTACGCTGGGACCTTAACCAACAAAGTCTATGTGGAGATCAGTATGATCGTAGTTATTTTGTACCTGTAAATCAGTTTCTTCATAGATTATCAACTGCATGAGACTTTATTTACTATATCTGAAGCCTTAATGTTAAAAAGGCTCAAACATGACAAAATTTGAATAAAAATAACATCGTTTCATCAATCAGGAAGTTCAAGTATGATGGAAAAATTAGAACAGATTCAGTGCTGACCGTTGTATCTGTGTTTATTTTACATTTAATTAGATGTTTCTTAGTCTTTCATTCCCTAGAAACTGTTTTGGAATGTAATAATAAGCCACTTAATCCTATAATTTTGCATCTTTAGCATGTTAAATGTTGTCAGAGGCAATATGATATAAATAGCTCATTGTCACAAAATCAACACTTTACCAATCAAGTGGTTTGTTGACAGTAATGGCTGCTAATAAAGACACCAAAATAGCATTTTTTGAAGGAAAGACCCATTTTTTAATAACTAAGGGAATTTGCAATTCAAACCAACATATTTAATTAGATCAACAATGTTAAGAACAGTCTGTTTGGTTTGAATAGGGACATCTAACAATCTATCTTCAGGGAACTTTGCTAAATCCTGAAGTCATATAAGGTTATGTAATCCACATCCCCAAACCCCTAAATCCTTTTTTGGGTAAAAATGAGGGATAATACATGCCTTTCTACGGTACATGTAAATTCCTTACTGCAATATATAAACACATACATTTACATGTAAATTCCTTACTGCAATATATAAACACATACATGTACAAGTAAATTCCTTACTGCAATTTATAAACACATACATGTACGTGTAGATTCCTTACTGCAATTTATTAACACATACATTTGTACATGTAAACTCTTTACTGCAATATAGAAACACATGCATGTAAACTCTTTACTGCAATATATAAACACATGTAAACTCCTTACTGCAATATATAAACACATGTAAACTCCTTACTGCAATATATAAACACAGGTAAACTCCTTACTGCAATATATAAACACATGCATGTTAACTCTTTACTGCAATATACATACATTTTATTTTTATACATACAATTATTTTTCGATGCATGCAAATGTAATTTTTGCCCTTTTTGTTGAAAAACTGTCAAAAATTTTCAGACAAGTGTGGACCCAAATTGATGTCTCGCCCGTCCCTGCTTGATCGCAAAATTGATGTGAAAACTCAAACTGCCTAAATGAAAAAACTTAACATGTTCACTAGACTGTGAAATTAGATTAATGGAAAAAAGCAATATAGCAGACTGTCACATATCACCCAAAACCAAAATTCCAAATATTAATGACCTACCACTAATAGATACTGAAAAATGAAACATGTTCACTAGACCATGAAAATGAGGTCAAGGACTAAAGCCAAATAGCAGGCTGTCATCTTCCAGCTCAGACAAACCCAAATGCCAAATATTATTGAACTTACATTAATAGATACTAGGAAACTTAACATGATCACTGGACCATGAAATTGAGGTCACAGACAAAAGCCATATTGCAGACTGTCATGCACTATGCAAGACCAAAATATAAACCAAATATCATTGACCTACCACTTATAGTTACTGGGAAAATGACTTAATCACAACAACTTAACATGCTCACTAGACCGTGAAATTGAGGTCAAGGGCAAAAGCCATATGACAGACTGTCATGAACTACCTAAGACCAACATACATACCATATATCATTGACCTACCACTTATAGTTACTGAGAAACTAAACTAAAATAAAATAAAGGGCTACGCCGAGCGCAGCATGATACGACCGCAGCATGTCAACCACTGAAATTTGAACAAGTGTAATTTAAAAGTGAATGTGGACACAGTTAAGAGCTTGACACAGTAACTTGATGGACACACTAAGTAGGTAGACATAGTAATTGTTGGACACAAACTAGAACGAAAAAATCCGTCGAAATCAAATTAAAAAGAAAGATTTTACATATTTTGAAAATTGCAATTTTGGCCCTTTTGACCCCTTATAGATCGGAAACCATAAAAGATACAAAAAATCTGTTGGAATAATACTGAAAGCTTACAAAAAGAGGAATCTTTAGAAAAAAATTCCATCAAAATCCAATGAAAAATAAAAATTTAGGTAATATGCATATTTGCAATTTTGGCCCCGTTTGGCCCCTTATATCTCAAAAACAAAACAAATTATCAAAAATCTAATAAAGGCGCACATGTTAATTTTTCATAAGGAATCCATTGAAAAAAACTGCATCAAAATCCGACAAGAAATAAAAAAACAAAATTTTTGAGATTCCCCCCTTTTGGGCCCCATTTATCTCATGAACGGTAAATGCGACATGAAATCCGTTGACCTGCTACTGATTGGAAATTTTCTCAGGAGCACATTGAAAGAAACCCCATCAAAATCTGATAAATAATAAAAATTCTACAGCCAAATACAAGAAAACACCCGATTTTCCCCTTTTTGGCCCCTTTTTAAAAACGGGAGGGACCACGATGACCAAAACCATTCCAAGCCTTCCTTTTGTGCCAAGGAACATGGGGTTAAAATTTCATAAGGATTGATCAACTTGAACTAAAGTTATTGACAAAAAACAAAAGTGTCTACAGACAACAACGCCGACGACAACGACAGCACCATACCATTATACGACCTCAATTTTTTTGCGGTCGTATAAAAACTTAACATGTTAATTGGACTGTAAAATTGAGGTCACAGACAAAAGCCATATAGCAGACTCCCATGTACTACTCAAAACCAACCTATATACCAAATATCATTCACCTATCACTTATAGTTACTGAGAAAATGACCTAATCACAAAAACTTAACATGCTCACTAGACCATGAAATTGAGGTGTAGGACAAAAGCCATATGACAAACTGTCATGTGCTACCTAAGACCAACTTACATACCAAATACCATTGACCTACCACTTATAGTTACTGAGAAACTAAACTTAGCACAAAAACTTAACATGTTCATTGGACCGTGAAATTGAGGTCACAGACAAAAGTCATATAGCAGACTGTCATGTACAATTTGTTTGTACTACTCAAGACCAACCTATATACCAAATATCATTGACCTACCACTTATACATGTGTAGTTACTGAGAAAGTGACCTAACCACAAAAACTTAACATGAAAGTTTACGCCGTCTCCTCCGCCGTCGCCGTCATACTTTGTACGCATATGTCTCGCTTTCCGCGACTATCTATTCTTTTCTCATGTATCTTATCCCATTTTCTGATATGAATATGCTACATATGAGACACATATTCCTACTTTTCTTTCCCTTTTTCTTTTTTTTTTATGAATGTAATCTACTTTTCATTTCCCTTTTATCTGAAAATAATTATGAATATGCTCACTCCACTCTTCTATTTCTGTGTAACAAGGAATAATTTATAATTCATGCCTTGATTGCCTTTAGTAAGAAGGTGTAAGATTTGAAGCGATGCATAACTGGTGGTATTTTACGAAAAAAATGTAACCTCTGAGTCCAAAATTGAACTAAGATCAAGATTTTGTAGTCCATGTTTTTTAAAATGGCGGAGGCAGGAAAGACCAATATATGGAGGGGCAAACAAATGAAAGTATATCGCTTAACATGTTGCCACCTGCAAATCAAGCCCCGTCAAACTCAACACAACTGTCATTAATTATCTTTCAAGAATTGCTTTATCTTCCCCATTTAGTCATTAGTACTCATTACAATATTCATATGCAAGATGTAAAATTCTACTTTTTTTTAGGAACATCACATTTAACTACTAGTACATGTTATATTAATGTGACATGATCTTATGGTGGTTTGAGTTGTTATTACTCCCCTTTGGGTTGTTGTCACTTTGACACATTTCCTGTTTCCCTTCTTCTTTTCTATGTATCATTGAATGTAACTCACCAACATCTTTAATTGTAAGGTTTTGAGATCCAAGAGTATAACGTCCTTTCAAATCAGCGTTATCTGCGACATTTTTACCTCCCTTGAACCATTCTAAAGTGTATTGTTTATCTCCCTCACTGGTCAAAGGAGAAAATTTCCCCTTACATTCCAGTTCTACATTCCTATCTACTTTATCATGTTCATCTTTGTCTTTTTCTGGTACCTTGGCATCTTGTGTGTATTCAACTAAATAAAATCAAGGAAATTTATTATTCATCATAATTGATTCAAATTATTTACTTATCCTGGAGTGTGTTTCAAAAGTATCAAGAAGATGTTTAAGTCTGTAAGAATATAGAGAGAACATGATATTAAGCAAAACAAGAATAGAATTCCTGGGTCCGCCGCCTCTCATTCAATATACATGTATACTGTATATGAAATTGCAATATTTTCAAACATTCAGGGATGTTCCAGAATTAAATATGAGGAGATATAAAAAGTATCAACCACGGCTGATGTTCAAACTTGACCAAGGTATTAGTGGTATTAACTTAAAGCATAAATTTCATGAAAATCCGTCAAAATTTGTAGCTATGAGAGTGCTTACAAGGTCAATATTTGGATAAAACGGAGTCATTATATTGGTCAAAGTCCCATAACTCTGTCAAAAAGTCTTGATGGAAGCTAAAAGATCTTCGAACTTGACCAAGTTATTAGTGGTATAAACATTTGGTATAACTTTCATAAGAATCCTTCAAAATTTGTAGGCATGAGAGTGCTTACAAGGTCAATTTTTGGCTAAAATGGTGTCGTTATTTTGGTCAAAGTCCCATAATTCCGTCAAAAAGTATCGAACAAGGCTGATTTTAGAACTCGACCAAGGTATTAGTGATATAAACATTTGGTATACTGTACAGCTCACATGGAAAACGCAAAATCCTTGTTGTCATCACGGACAAATTTTGCCAAACGTGGAATTCTTGAACGTGGACAACTGAATTGAGAACGTGGACAAAATATTTACCTGTGTGGTCCCTTCGTGACATCGTGTTGAACGCGGAATCATCGCGGGTCAACATTTAGAAATCATTGAAAATATAACTAGAAAGGAATGAGCTTAATGTCAACAAATGACCATTTTTCCCCCAAATTATTGTAATCAGAAAGTTTGGCAAGTTGAAGTTAAAATAGAATTTTCTTTGCAACAAGTTTTCCCATGGGATCGTCATAGTTATTTTTGAATTACNATTAATGTTCTTTCAAATATTTTCAAGCCGAAATTTGCACGGATGGAAAATAAAATAAAATATTCAATGTCAACAGCAAGAATCCCTCGGCGTCTTATAGTTGCGTAATTGTCACTTGTCAGGTCTCGGCTTTATAACTTTTAGCAAAATATTCTGTCAAAAATCGTTTTCTATCAAATCTTTATCATAAATAGCTTAAAATTTGAAATAAAGCCTGGAAATAGCACTTAAAGCAGGAGTGCTTTCGGAAGCCATTAGATTATATACATAATAGATACGCATAGGTAATTTTCTAAAAATAGAACTAAAAACCGACCAATGAAAAAAATCAATATCTCAGGTGATATGAATACACATTAGGTAGAGACGCTCAATCAACAATTGAAGCATGCTTTTGATAACAAATACACATCTAGGAATGTTGAATGTTTTATTTATTCATTTATTTATTTACATGCATTTGGATTATGTTCATGAACTACGATACGATTGGGACAAATAATGAACTAATTATAGTCCCAGGATACGATTGTAGAAAGATGTAAATATTCCTCGCTTTGCATGTTTGCGACAAAATCAAACATATGTTCAGTAAAAATTAATTTCTCTGTGTGGCCGCGATGGTTCCACGAGGATTCCGTTTTCAAAAATGTGTCCACGTTGGTTCACGTAATTTAAGGTGGACATCCGCGATCATCCACCCTGCTACACGGAATCAGCTAATCAGACCACGTCGCGAAAATCCACCCAAAAACAAGGACTTTGAGTTAATCCGTGTGAGCTGTACAGTAAATTTCATGGAAATCCGCTAAAATTTGTAGGCATGAGAGTGCTTACAAGGTCAATTTTTGGCTAAAACTGTGTCATTATTTTGGTCAAAGCCCCATAAGTCCGTCAAAAAGTAAGGACCGAGGCTGATTTTAAACCTTGACCAAGGTATTATTGGTATAAAGATTTGGTATAAATTTCATGAGAATCCCTCAAAATTTGTAGATATAAGAGCGCTTACAAGGTCAATTTTTTGCTAAAACTATGTCTTTATTTTGGTCAAAGTCCCAGAACTCTGTCAAAAAGTATCGACCAAGGCCGATTTTAGAACTGGACCAAGGCAGGGGTCCAAATAAGCGGGCGCCCGTGAGCCCGAGGCTCCTAAAAATTGGGAAGGGCTTCTCAATATTATGCTTTAGGATCCTGTCTGGCTCCTAAAATATAGACATCCTATTTTAGTCAAGTCTACACTGGCCGAAAGTGACAGTGTTGACAGCTCAGTCTGTATAATTGTTTACGTTATCAGCCAAATAAAATAAATTTTACTTCTACAGTTTTGATTTACATCTGGTTAACACAAAAAGTAAACAGCAAACGGAGCAGACACAAATTTTTAGATTTCCGGTAAAGTTCATCAATACACTGAACACCCTCGCTTATTTATTTAATCTCGCAAAGATAAGTGAATATAGATTATTGTATTACTTTCAGGAAAGCTGGCGATCGGAAGCTAAACCGACTTAAATCTGTAAAATATGCATGTGTAAATTATACATGCCAAATGGCCTGGCCCTGTTTCCAGTCTAACCCATATTTAAGTACAATTTTTCACATATTTATATATGAAATTATGCAAGTATGAAAAATGAAATATAAATTTTTGAGAGCATACAAGTCTCAACAATTTGTTGCACTCAATTTTACCTGGGACTTATATTAGTCCCAGATTTTACAGAAAAAATCTGGAATAATTTGACAATGCACCCTAAAAAATGATAGTTTTGAAAATGGTAAAAAGACTTCAGGATATTGCCAGAATGCAAGATTTTACACAAGTTACCCTAGCTATATATATATATATATATATATATATATATATAGAGCTTCTGGGGGCCTTGAGCGGCCCAGACCCCTCGTTTTTGGGATAAAAAAGAGTCATGATTTCGGTCAAAGTCCCATTGTCAAAAAGTATCAACCGAAAAAGTATCAACCGATGCTGATTTTTGAACTTGACAGAGGTATTAGTGATATAAACATTTGGTATAAATTTCATGAAAATTCGTCAAAATTTGTAGGCCAAGAGTGCTTAGATGAAAGTATGACAGACGGACGGACACCCCGCATTTCTATGTCCCCACTCCGCATTGCCGCGGGGGACAAAAAAAAATATATATATATATACATTCATAGGGCACTACAAATCTTAGTTACCAGCATTTGAAAAAATTGACAGGAGACCGAATCACTCTAAATTTTACTTTGAATTTAATATATAAATGTCGGCCAAAACTTTATCAGAGGGATCATTTGTTTTATAACTTTAAAATTTATATCAGCATATATTTGGAAAACATTACAACTGTACATGTATAACTTACTGTTAAAAACATCGACTGTTTTGTAATTTGTTTCACTTTCATATTCACATTGGTATTTGCCTCCATCTTGCATTTCAAGTCCGTTTGGTCTACTTGATGTTAGGGTTAGTGTTACAGACCCTACACCTGTCTGGATATTTTCCACAAATTCACCACCAAGAGGAAGACGATTATTACTTTTTTTAAACATAATTTTGCTTTTGTCAATTGTTTCTGTTGCATTTCCTGTATAAACACATGTCAATGATAACTTCCCTCCTACCAATAATCTATATGGTACTGGTGTCTGATTTATTATTTTGAGTTTTTGTCCACTATTGCCTAAAAATAGAATATAAAAACATGTGAATAGTTAAACATGTTCAATGTTTACACTACAGTCTACCTACTGTACAGCTCACATGGAAAACGCAAAATCCTTGTTGTCATCACGGACAAATTTTGCCAAACGTGGAATTCCACCGCGATTTTGAACGTGGACAACTGAATTGAGAACGTGGACAAAATATTTACCTGTGTGGTCCCCTCGTGACATCGTGTTGAACGCGGAATCATCGCGGGTCAACATTTAGAAATCACTGAAAATATAACTAGAAAGGAATGAGCTTAATGTCAACAAATGATCATTTTTCCCCAAATTATTATAATCAGAAAGTTTGGCAAGTTGAAGTTAAAATAGAATTTTCTTTGCGACAAGTTTTCCCATGGGATCGTCATGGTTATTTTTGAATTACGATAATTGCAAGCCTCAAATACTTTGGTTGTTTCGTTGCCGTGAAAAAAGCCATGTATTTTGTGTAAAATTAATGTTCTTTCAAATATTTTCAAGCCGATGGAAAATAAAATGTTCAATGTCAACAGCAAGAATCCCTCGGCATCTTATAGTTGCGTAATTGTCACTTGTCAGGTCTCGGCTTTATAACTTTTAGCAAAATATTCTGTCAAAAATCGTTTTCTATCAAATCTTTATCATACTAAAAAAAAGTAAATAGCTTAAAATTTGAAATAAAGCCTGGAAATAGCACGTAAATCAGGAGTGCTTTCGGAAGCCATTAGATTATATACTTAATAGATACGCATAGGTAATTTTCTAAAAATAGAACTAAAAACCGACCAATGAAAAAAATCAATATCTCAGGTGATATGAATACACATTAGGTAGAGACGCTCAATCAACAATTGAAGCATGCTTTTGATAACAAATACACATCTAGGAATGTTGAATGTTTTATTTATTTATTTATTTACATGCATTTGGATTACGTTCATGAACTACGATACGATTGGGACAAATAATGAAATAATTATAGTCCCAGGATACGATTGTAGAAAGATGTAAATATTCCTCGCTTTGCATGTTTGCGACAAAATCAAACATATGTAGAGTAAAAATTAATTTCTCTATGTGGCCGCGATGGTTCCACGAGGATTCCGTTTTCAAAAATTTGTCCACGTTGGGTCACGTAATTTAAGGTGGACATCCGCGATCATCCACCCTGCTACACGGAATCAGCTAATTAGTCCACGTCACGAAAATCCACCCAAAAACAAGGACTTTGAGTTCATACATGTGAGCTGTACAGTACATATACCATACCTACAGGCCTTGGTAATACAGGATAACTAAAATAATGTAAGTCTTTTTTTACTTCACAAAGTATATACATTGTACATTTAGCAATGAATTCTGCGTAAACCGGCACTAGAGGCTGTCCTGAACTTACTTTGAGGTACATGTATGAGCAAAGCCAAACCTGCCTACCTCTGAAATGATAAATGGGGGATACATGATCAGTTCAGTGAATTGCAAATGTACCAACAATTTTAAGCTATTTCAAGCTTTGGTTGTACTCAAGAGGCCCAGCTTTGACTGCCTTCAATATTACTTTCATCATACAAATGTATATACAGCCTTAACAGGGATGCAAATTACCCAGGGGCCAAGTAGCCCATGGCCAAGGCCCCTAAAATTTAACCTGGGCTACTAAAAATTTAAAACTACTGTACAGCTCACACGGATGAACTCAAAGTCCTTGTTTTTGGGTGGATTTTCGCGACGTGGACTGATTAGCTGATTCCATGTAGCAGGGTGGATAATCGCGGATGTCCACCTTAAATTACGTGAACCATCGTGGACAAATTTTTGAAAACGGAATCATCGTGGAACCATCGCGGCCACACAGAGTAATCATATGTTTGATTTTGTCGCAAACATGGAAAGCGAGGAATATTTACATATCCTGGGACTATAATTATTTCATTATTTGTCCAAATCGTATCGTAGTTCACGAACGTAATCCAAATGCATCATTCAGCATTCCTAGATGTGTATTAGTTATTAAAAGCATGCTTCAATTGTTGATTGAGCGTCTCTACCTAATATGTATTCATATCACCTGAGATATTGATTTTTTTCATTGGTCGGTTTTTAGTTCTATTTTTAGAAAATTACCTATGCGTATCTATTATGTATATAATCTAATGGCTTCCGAAAGCACTCCTGCTTTATGTGCTATTTCCAGGCTTCATTTCAAAATTTAAGCTATTTATGATAAAGATTTGATAGAAAACGATTTTTTGACAGAGTTTTAAGACTTATAAAGCCGAGACCTGACAAGTGACAATTACACAACTATAAGACGCCTAGGGATTCTTGCTGTTGACATTGAACATTTTATTTTATTTTCCATCTGTGCAAATTTCGGCTTGAAAATATTTGAAAGAACATTAATTTGACAGAAAATACATGGAATTTTTCACGGCAATGAAACAACCAAAGTATTTGAGGCTTGCAATTTTCGTAATTCAAAAATAACCATGACGATCCCATGGGAAAACTTGTCGCAAAGAAAATTCTATTTTAACTTCAACTTGCCAAACTTTCTGATTATAATAATTTGGGGAAAAAATGATCATTTGTTGACATTAAGCTCATTCCTTTCTACTTATATTTTCAATGATTTCTGAATGTTGACCCGCGATGATTCCGCGTTCAACACGATGTAACGATGGGACCACACAGGTAAATATTTTGTCCACGTTCAAGATCGCGGTGGAATTCCACGTTTGGCAAAATTTGTCCGTGATGACAACAAGGATTTTGTGTTTTCCATGTGAGCTGTACAGTAGGAGCCCGGGTTGCTACCATAGTTGCCAACCTCTGACAGTGAAAAATCATGTCATGACATGACATGAGATACCAAAAAGCGTGTGAAAACGCGCGACATACTTTCGGATTATTGAACCAAATTTATATAAAATTAATTTGCCAATATAAACGCCCATTGTACTCAACATTTGCCTCTTTTGCTGATTTCAGAACTAGCTGACTACAGTTCGGGAAAGGTACAAATTCGTACACGTGTACGAATTTAACAATGTTAACAAATTCGCTAACATCGTGTTTACGAATTCGTATACGTTTATCAAGAATCGGAATCGGCATTTTATTTTAATGATCGGCATCGATATCTGTCAATAGTCTTTCGGTTTACTTCCTTTTCGAGTTTTTTGTCCGGGAAATTTTGAATGTCATCTGGGCTTTTTTACAGTAATTGTTATAATACAAGGTAAGAATCACTTTCCATATCAAAAGTTTTACCTTAGATTTGAAAGCTGTTATTCGCTTTGAAAAATCAAGTTTTCTATGGTTATATTATGTTCCATGAATGTATGTTGGACCAAATACCGAAACTGGCACCTTAAATAGCTGCCCTTTGTTCAGGGAACAGGTTGCAAGCCTGGTACAAATGTTCTATAAGATTTCTGCTTTCCTCACCTCTTACATTTTATGGATACCAGTCTCATGGGTACCATCTCAATAATGTAATTATTGGTTTTAGCTAACCTTAATAATCCAGTCGTTATATCCACTACGCTCGCCCCATTGAGAGAATTGGATACGGAGAGGGATTTGAATTATTTCCGAGTTAGATTTTAGCTAAAGAGGTTCAAAGGGGGTGAATGATTACATTGTCAAGGGAAGGATAAAAAAAACTCAATGTTTAAATGTCCTCAAACAATTTTTGTGTGTCAAACGCCTGGAAGTAAATTCCCTATAAAAAAACTTGTAAATATAAGCAGTGCAAATGTTCAAGACACGCTAAATAATTATTTGTGATATGATTACATGTATCGTCTATTTATTTCAGATGACAGATGAATATTATGAGCAATTAAGAAATGGAATTGCAGAAGAAAAACGAAAAAATAAACAAAGAACCGAAAACAAGAGGCTCTCAAGAGCCTGTATCGCTCACCTGGGCCATTGCTGACAAATACAGTCAAAAATAATAATACCAATGTTGAATGCCAATCTTGAATCTGTTCAGACAAGCCAGACACATTTTAAGAAGGGGACAAACTAAGGTCCATTGTGACCAAGTGTGATTCCAATTGGCCAAGTACTTTCAGAAGAGAAGATCTTGGAATATGTTTCCCCATAGGGTCCAATGTTAAACTAAGTTCCCCGCTGGTGGCCATCTTAGATGATGTGCAGACTTGCCGGACTCATTTTTGAAAGGGAACCACCTAACAACTATTCTGGCCAAATTTGGTTCCGATTGGCTCTGCGGCTTCAGAGAAGAATATCTTTGAATACCTTCCCATAGGGTCCAATGATAAAACCAGGCTTCACGCGCTGGTGGCCATCTTGGATATGATGCGGACTTGACAGACACTTTTTTGAAAGGGGACCAACTTAGGACTATTGTGAACATCAATATGTATTTGGAAACCAAATTTCATTGAAATCGGAAAATGTTGAATTTTCCCGCCTTTT
>MJUU01000028.1:7505-29367 GCA_002080025.1 Modiolus philippinarum | reverse complement strand
ATATCGTTTTCTATTTGCACTTGTGTCTTTAGTCGTCGTACCCAACCAAGAAATTTATTGAAACGATTTAAAATCAGTTGTTTGGCCGAATCGAAATGTGAAATATACCGTACAGTCATGAAAAGTCCGGAAAATCACGGGGATCGATAGCGCTAACAACCAAAAACATTGACAACGGTCGTGGAAAAGTCCAGAGAATCACGAAAAACGCGATATCGCTAATAACCAAAAACGTAAACATCGAAAAAGCGTGTAATGGCGTGTGGAGTTCTGAAAAGCGAGTACACGCCGTGTGACAAAATCTATGCGTGTAAACCGTTGAAAAAGCGTGTGTAACACGCGAAAATCATGTGAGTTGGCAACTATGGTTGCTACTGAAATATCCTGAAGTTTTGGTGGACCATATAGTACTTGGCTAGTAAATATTGGCTGGGCTACTGAATTATGTTTGGTAGGGGCCCAGGTGGCCACTTCGACAATATTGCAAATCTTCATCCCTGAGCCTACATGTATTATTTAAAATTGGAATTATTATTAATTATGGAATTTTTTGTTTTTTTTTTAAAATTAGTACCACTTTTTAAAAAAAATCAAAAAATTTCTTTTGATATGTATTTTTACCTAAATTTTGATATACATGTAAATCCTGTGCGCAACTGGGGACAAGTAGAACCTTTGAGGGGCAAGATGAATCTTGAAGCAACTTGCCCTTCGGACAAGTTGCTTTAGAAAACTATTTCTAACAATGCACATGCCGTTCAAGCAACCGCAACACTCTCAATTGTTTCACAGTTAGAAAATGTTATCAATTATAATTGCAGGATAACAATTATATTAGCAAAGATGCACTTTATTTAATCCTTTGAAGATTCTGTCCACTGACAAACCATTCTTCCGAAATCACCCGAAGTTACCCAATGATAAATTTTCTGTTAAGGGGGGTGGGTGGGTGAGGAATCGTTTTTCTTGAATAATTCTTTTAAATGACCAGCAAATTCTTTCTAATCTGTTTGAATTACTTTATTTTTTTAATAACTCATTGTTTCAATTCAACAATATGATTTTGGTCAATTTGGTTTTTCAAATTGAAGCACCAGTTTTTCTTCATAGCACATTTCAACTGACAGGGTCATGACATTAGAAAGCGTTGCAATGCAACCTTTCTAAATGTTGTGCTTTGTGAATATTGCCTTAATACGTGCAAACAGTAGTGACCATTCTTCAATACATGTACCACTCTTTAATCAAGTACACTGAAGTTTATTTCAGTGACAATTTTCCAATTATGTATTCAATCCAATATTGGACTGTGGTAAAATAGCACATCATACGGGGGTTTCCCAGTTAGGTATCATAACATCTATGGTGGAAGCCGAGAACTGCCAAAGTACTCCATACCAGGGATGGATGGTGACACCAGAGGCATCCCGGTTTTCCAGCTAGTAACCAGTCAAGCAGAACCCCTAAGTGATTAAGACCACGAGGAGTCTGCAGTCCAGCTGATGACACCAAGCAGGAAAGGTATATCCGAGTCATCAGTGTATAATTCTCTGGGTCTAGCAAACCCCTTGGTAGAGAGAATTCCTGTTGCAATATTGCAGGACTCAGGGACCCAATATTTGCCCACTGAAGCTCTGTTGTTCTTTAAGGGTTAACAATTAATGGCAGCGAGTTTCACCATAATGGCGACGAGGTAATTTGGAAACGTGGTTAGGGTTTTACATTGAACTGGAGCCACGGATATTTGTTTTTATTTATGTCCACTCTTCCTTTTTATTGAAAGGAAACTTGGTTTGACTTCTGAGAAAAGTTCTAGTATTTTCCAGACTTTGTGTGGAAGGTTTAGCGTGTGAATACACAATTTTTTCAGACGGAAGTCACGTGACCGTCTAGACCGGAAATTGAAATCAGATCACTGTTGTGTTTTGATTTGTGTATTGGCGAATGATATACCTCAGTTTCACTACAGGATAAAAATGTGATATTTCTGTAACTTTTTTATCATTCATTTTAATATTTAAAATTTACAGTATATAGTTTATTTTTAACATTCCATCTTATTTAGATGGCATTTCCAGGATGTTTTTGTTATTTATCGACATATTTACCTCTAACATGTCTAAGTAATGATAAAACTATTAGTTTTAGACATTTTTGTAATAAATTACATGTAGTTGATGATGCTTGGGTATATTTGAGTGTGTTTGAGTACATTTGAGTGTACGGACCCCTACGGCCCAATCATATATACGATGCAGTCTTGTAAGTCGGCGCACCTTTCGATTCCTGCTGTAATTTTTATCACATTGTTTTTAACTTTCAACAAAATAAATAAACATAAACCAACTTCAAAATCATGCAGAATTTAAAATTAGAACTTCAACTTAAATATATGAAAAACAAGCTTAAAATGACTCACCCCCGAAATATCGCCATGTTTAAATGTCTTGAAAGTCGGCGCAGGGTGAGAATATCAATGTACCAGGAACCAGTGTTTTCCATTCGCCATTTAAGCTGGCTTTGCCGACCAGGTTTTTTTGCAGGCCGACCACCTTTGACTTCGTCAAGGTGGTCAGTAAAAACGGATATTTTTCAGTTCCGCACCAACGTAGTTCCGTCGTTGTTTTCATTAGACAAAATGGCGGATTCGAACAAAACAAAGACAGAATCGATGTTTTCTTTAGTACAGAACGAAAAAGGGACGATACCGGATGAAATTATTCAATGCAAAGAGAACGAACCGTGGGAGAAATCATCAAAATGGGATCAACATTAAATTTGAATATAATGGTACGAGAAAAACGATCAAAAGAGCGAGTCCAAAACCAAATGGACGGTGATAGATACGACAGGATTTCAAACGATTTATTATAACCATGATAACAAACGAATCACATTTTAGTTCCATATGCCATATGTACAAAACGGGGTCATGGATAGAAAGCAGAAATGTGTTATACTCGTTAAAATTTAAAAAATAATAATAAATAAAATATGAATGAATTTAAAACCTTACTGTCAAATCTAAACTGGGACTAATATATTGTCAATATATTAGTCCCAGATCTAAATAACAACAAAACAAAAATACTTTTAATTTACTTTAATATGTATCAAGTAAAAAAATTTACAGTTTTTTATATACATTACGGAAATATAGCACGCGAATGCTGCAAATTTACAAAGCCGGCTATGATAGCCGGCTATCTTCAATTTCAAAACAACCACCTTTCGTTTGGCAAAAAAGGAAAACACTGGGAACCCAAAATAAATAATAAGTTTCACTATCTGGTTTTCAGTGGAAGGTGGGAATGTTCAGTATTAAAACAAAATAATTTCAACAAAAATAATGAACTTCAACAGCTACAGTAAACGCCTTAACACCAATAGAACCTATTAACAACGAATATAGCATCATCGCTATTTGGCTTTAAGTTAGTACAGAAATTGTTCTGTACCAATATTTATATTATAAACGGAAATAATTTTCTTCATGTGCGCCAACTTATAAGATGCGCCGACTTAGGAGACTCGACTGTATGCAAAACAGGAAAATGAAGAGACGAATCACGATCATGTGTACAAATTCGCCGCAAAACAACAACTTGAACGGAATATTTCACAAATATATCTGAATATTTCTAACAAACTTGTTCTACAATTTGCATCGCTGATGAATTATTCATCCGTCACGATATTCGTCCAAGGCCATGGTGGATCTGATGAAAATCAGCTGATCGGTGTCTCCCTTAATTTACGTCACCTCTGATTATTTTCTCATAATATCCACTGCCTTTATACTTACCCTGAATATATATACTTATAATCATAAAAATACAAAACAAAGAAAGTTCCCTATCCATGATTAATAACGTATTGTTCTATTTCCACTTGTCTTTCTCGCTCAATCCAGTATGAATTGTCCTTGACCTACAGTTCACTGATCTCCACTACGCCTGCGCAAGAATTGTCTCTCTTTTGTCGTTTTATTTTGCATTTGGAAAAGGGGGATGATGTGGTTTTGGAAAAAGATGGGATGAGAAAATGTAGGATAAATGGAACTCAAAAAAGTTGGAAGTGGGAAAAACTGTCTTATAAAAATAAAATGATATGGGCACAAAAATCAAGATGTATTCTCCTGAGGAGTCAAAGATTTTCTGCATCAAGTTTTTTCCAAAACCTGGGACTAATAAATATAGGGATTTGAAACTATTTGATCGAATCTGGGACTAATATATTAGTCCCAGATCGAATAAAATGCAGTGTCCCGGCTACCATTTTCGGCTGTAACTTTGGATTTACTCAACATAAAATTATCCTGAAAATTTCGCCGAAAAGCTTATTTATCGCAAATTTTCATTCGCACAATAATGAAATCCCAATTAAAAATGGGTAATAAATGCAACATGTGTTGTTTTCTTGTGAAAAAGGTCGTAAAATTATCGAGAAACCATCCAATAAACAAATGACAGTTATCGATGATTGCAATGAAAATCAAGAAATTTGGCTAACTTTAACTCGCTAGTTTACATGTCATCCTACTAGGGTAAACTGACCGTGAGTAGGTCACTTTTATTTTTAACCAACTGTCATTTGAAGAGCACAGTTTCTAACATATCAAACCGAGTCTTATAGTAAACTAGGGACCTGATTGGTCATTTTCTGTCTTTTGAGACCCAGATTATTCGTTTTACCAGATTTATACACAAAAATGTAAAAATTTCAAACCTGACATTGAGTCGGACAAAAATGATCGTAAATCGGACAGCTTACTTTGAAGTTATTTTTCGCCTTTTATCAATGTTTTACCTTAACAAAAGTAACAAAGTATTGTTAATTGATCATTTTTGTACTTAGATTGTCACCAACTGTACCTTTTATTATTTTCAAAGTGATTTCTGAGGGTACCCTAAGTGATCGTGATTCGGACACTTTGTCCGACTCAATATCAATGCGAAAAATTACAAAAAACTGTTACCTCATGTTTGAGGAGCTATATAACAATCATTTCTCACTGCAGACTGGAAACAGTTATACTGTCTTAAGCAGAAAGTGTCAGAGATTCTGGTGTTACCAATGTTGTTAAGAGAAATGTTCACATAAAACAGAGAAACGTTCCGAAATATCGCTCTGACGATATTGTCCGACTCATCATCATGTCCAAATTAGTATCAGTTTACCCTATTTCGAAATTTTACCAGGAGAAAGCTCTTTGTATTGGCTTTATAGCCATATATAATTCATGCAGGAAATATTTTTAACAGTGCTGATAAATTTTGACTGATGTGACCACGCTCATGCAATTTTTAGAAATAAATTTTTGAGTTCAAACACCAAACTTTTCCCTGTGTATTTTACAACTAAGTTTTCAACTAAATTTAAAGAAAAATACATCATGATTCACATCGCATTTTCATCTTTTTAATCATATAAATTTTGTAGCATTACATATTTTTGGGAAAATAGAAAGTGTACTTTAAAAAACGTCATGAAGTGTAAAATTTCACGGTATATTTCTAAAAAAACAAAATTATCCAAGTTTTAGAGCAAAATTTGTGTACTTTGGAATAAATTTATTTTCCAAAAATTATACTATGATTTACAGCAATCTTTTTTCTATAAAATGATGTATTTTGTATTAAAATCGGTAGAAAAATGTAGCTAAAATGTTCTATGTTTCAACAGAGAAATGCTCAATAATACGATGATTTACAGGTAAATCTGCCGCGACACCGAAATTGTAAGAAATGTAAATGTTTCAAATCCGTGTTATATTAGTCCAAGCCAAAACCTACTAAGACCCTGAAAAAAAATCATTTTTGAAGAGAAAACCATATATCCGTGTGCATTTGTTTGCGCTAAGATCATTTGAAAACCCCTATTTTTAGAGGTTTTGTGCAAATTTCTTCAATTTTGACATATTTTGGGACCATTTTTTGACGAAAATATCCGATTTCTAGCATCAAGTTTTCTCTCAAAGTTTCCAATTGTTAGATCTCATGAGTCTGAAGAACATTCACTAATAAAAAAATAGGTACATGATGATATAAGAAAGTTTTGTAAGAAAATGTTCCTTTTTTGGTCAAATTCAAAACTTAGCAAAATCTGTAAAAATCTAGATTTTTCAAAATTCCCATCAACTTCACTGTCAAAACTCAATGTTTTTTTTTGTTTGAATAAAAGGACAATTATATCTTGAAGAATTTAGAAAAGAAATCATATGAATAAGATGAGGACTTTTCTTGAAAATTTATTTTTATTACCCCTGTCCAAAAATCGGCTAAATTCTGATGGAGATCAATGGTCAAATTTGGTCAAAAACAGTAGAATTTTCCATTTCTCGAAAACTACTGGTCGTAGGTACATAATTTTTGACACAATTTGGGAGGGTCATTTTATAAAAAAAGGTCACTCATAAGGCAAATTTTATAAACGAGATTTGAACGAGACTGAAACCTCAGGAGAATACATCCTAACTTTCGACATAGACAGAGAAATGTAATATGATCTCATATGTTTCTGGATGTGGCATTTTTGCAATGTTTTTTTTAACACTTTCCCGCTTTGTGCAAGGATTAGCCACCCCCCATAAATTGTCAATAACTTACCATTTGCACAATTCATTCTGGACTGGGATTAGTAATATAACAGTTATATTGGTCCAAGTTCTGGATGATGTATAATTTATTCACCCCGCAAAAGGGTGGCAAAAGGCTGAGTTGGCAATTAGCTGCTTTTGTGTAAATGCTTCTTTGCCTAAAAAATGCTCTTTTAGCCTTTAAATATATTTTGATTACTGGATTTACCAGCATTTTTTGTCTACAAGACAGAAAAAATAAACTGTAGCAATGACAACCGGCACAAAACGGCTGCAATTTCAGAATTTTATTACCCTTTCATTTTATGATCATATAATAAAATACTAGTTGTCACTGATTTCGATTAAAACATGAATTATTAACATTGATACCTTAACAAAATACCGAAATTGTTGAGTAGTTCCGTCTCTCTGTAGGTGCGCATTTCGACACCTTATGTCTCTTCAGCGCATATCAGATCAAAACATTTGAAAGTCCATAAACCGAAGAAGCTGATAGGGAACACATTATCAATTGGACCTAAATAGATATACATCTAAATACAAAAGTCAAAATCAGCTGTAAACTTTATCCCTTTTAAAACAGGTCTTCAGTGTGTGTCTCGATGCGGTATAAACGGGAAGCGGGATTGGCCATTTTAAGTAAGCGGGAAACGGGATCGTGGCAAAAAAGTGCACGTGAAAACGGGAAAGGATGTCGAAACGGGAAAAACGTGCCTCTTTAAGAGTCTTTGTGAAATATTTTCCCGTCCGGGAAACGGGAAAGCAAGACAAAATCAACGGGATTTCGGGAAAGGGACCCCTCATCGAGACCCCCTTAAGTACATACCTGCTCCATATCCATGATATACACTGTGACCAGAGAGGACATAGTTAGTGTGACAAGACAGTCTATCTATGTTGCAGCAGGTTCAAATAGCCAGTAAATCGACTGGAAATACACTTGGGCACAATAGTTCTCTGAAAAGGTTGTGACTTGCAAGTCAGTTCCTTACCTCAGATAGTGCCAAGCAGAGAAAATAGTTTAAAATTTGACATTTTAACTAAAAGTTCCATCACATACATGACATTTAGTTTGAAAATGAGATCCTTTAACCCAGAGGTTTATTTGACAGTCTGTATATACGAAATGTCCCAGGCGAGCAATAAAGGCTCTTGAGAACATTTTGTATGTTTTGTTTTGTTGTGGTCTAGGCTCTTGAGAGCCCTTTGTACATGATTTGCTTTTCCTTTTGCGGAGTTATAAATGACCCTTTAATCTTTGAAAAATGCCCAAAATTCTTATCTGAAAATAATATGAAACTTCGTATGTAGGAATTTAGTACACAACTTTTTGTTGTGCAAATCACCAGGAAATTTCGATCTGCAGCTGTGCATTTCAGTTCTAACACAAAAAAGAGCCTTTTAATTTTTTTTGGACTGGAACTTTGGTATGAGAGCAAAGGGAGGCGTCGTATCTATAGACAAATAATATTGAAACTGTTTGCTGTCACAGTTTGCCTCGTCGCAGGCATGGATACAGGAAATTTGAAAAGGGGTATTCCAATTAAAAATTGAAAGGAAATTTCGCCGAGCGGAGCGTGGCGCGCAAATTTTTGGATTATTTCTTAGTAAAACATCAGGAAATCCATTTAAAAATACATGATTGTCCAGAAAAAGGGGGAGGGTTCCAACCCCCGGACCCCCCTTTGGATCCGCCAATGCGTTGTGCATGATATATAGTGATCATGGTGTCCGTTCTTTCGTCCGTCCGTTCGTTATTCCGTCCGCCATAGGGATACACATTTTGTGGCGCCAAGTCCTCCTAGACCACACGGTAACATCCAATGAAACTTTAACAGAATGTTCAGTGCATATTGCCATTATGCACCATCTATTTAAAAATGATTTGACTTTTATTGCTGATTTTTTAACATTTGGAATCAAATTGGGGAGCGGTGATAAATGAAAGAAAGCTTTGTTCACAGTTTTCTAGTTTTTTTTTAGTTTTTCTACATTCCGATAACGTTACATTCCCCAATGTTAAGCTCACGGACAACGACCCTTGGATTTTAAATAAAATAAATCTTTAATTTCCGAGATTTAAGCTTTATGCGTAAAGGACAGTGATAAGCAGATTATATCTTTTATAAACTAAATATGCAGGTGACCCTCAGTAGCAAGGTGTTCAGTGAAGGCTTTCGTTTCGCAATGTTTGTGCCCAGCTGATATCAAACTCTGTTCAATTCAAATAAGCCTTAAATAGGTAAAGAAAATTATTGATGATATTGTTGTTTCGATGTTTTTCTTATTACTAATGTAAGAATGTGAGCAATAAAAAATGTGCGAACTGGGACAGGGGGAAAACAACGTGAGAAATGGGGGAAATGATAACAAAGGTGGAAATTGGGAGAACAGATCACGTGTCAAATCAGCAATGATGAGATATATCCTGAATAAATAAACATCAGGCAAAGTCTCTACAAATGAGGCTTATTTAGGGGGGATCCCAATATCCCATATCCCAGTAAGTCTAGACGAAAATATCCCTTTGAAAATTGAAGATATCCCATTAATTATTGAAATATCCCGTTTTACATAGTCAAAATATCCCATATCCTGGTACTTTTTGTTTCTGCCATTAACAAAAGTGGTAAATATCCCGTATCCCAATATACCCTAAACAAGCCTCACAAATGCATGGTAGAACAAAGCAATGAAACAACGCTTTTATTATTAGAGTGCCCTTCTCTAGAAATAGGTAGGGAGGACATTCTTAATTCAATACAAAAAAGTTCCCTAATTTAGAACAACTAGATAATATTTCAAAATGTTTTGGTTAATGTCTGCAGAAGATGAATTTATATATAGTCAAATGTACACTCTCCTAAATGATATATTCACTTTAAGACAATCTCAACTTAATTAACTACATTTTTCTATGCAATGTCTATATATATTTCCATTGCTCTGCCTCACTCCAATATATGTTTAGATGGCAATACATGCTTGTGGTACCCCTTATATTTGTGTGTGCAGTATATATATCAATTCAATTCAAAATATTTTATTGAACATAATTATATATTAAAATATACAAAGTATATATATATTTGTATAATTGTATTGTTTTTCACTTTTAACACATCAATACTGTTTTATTTATACAATCATTCTAATTAATTGTAATCATCGTATCTAAATTTATCTGTGATTGTTCAGCTCCTCTGGGGCGTCTTGATTGACAATAAAGTGTTTGTTTGTTTGTTTGTTTGTTGTTCTTCATATTGAAATATCACAATGAAGCTTATTGTGTATGAATGTATACAATATTTTGTCTGTAACCGTCTACATTTGATGACATTGTGTTTTATTTAACACAGAAGCTGACAAAAGATATACACGTCACAAACTGACGGTGGGAACAGATTTATTGAATCGGTTCTAATTGTCGAGCAACGCTACATTTATGCTTATCAACATCCATGAACGCGGGATAACTGGCAAAGTGTTCTTACAATCGCTATAATGAGATGTGCCAGGGCACATTAAACAAGTGGTCAGAATAACAATTTGATATTGCAAAAAAGCCCAAATTTTAATATATGATAGTGCATCCATATAAGAATTTCTCTCAAGCACAAGTACACCATAACTGAAATGTATAGAGCATACATCTCTCGCACGGGGTATCTTTTCACGGACTCTACATTGCATGAGAGACAACTCCAGTCTAAAATAAGCAATGAGTGGACATATGACAAAGTCTCTACAAATGCATGTCAAAACAAAGCAATGGAACAACGCTTAAAATTATTGTTGTTCTTCATCTTGAAACCCCTCTTATTTCTGTATTATTTAACTCCAAAAAAAAAAGGAATTATACATTGACAGAATAAAAAAAGCTTTGTTTGAGAGATGACATGGATTTGGAAAATTGGAGAGAGGAGTAAACGATTTTGGAAAATGGAAAAATGATGAAAAAGGGGGAAATGGTAAAACACAATATATGGGAATTGTGAATAACGAAAAAAATGTCGGAATTGGAAAGGGAACAAAAATGTGGAAAAGGGAAAAAAGGGTTAAAAAAAAGAAAAATTCCATTTCCAAAATAGAAAAGCAGACAACCGTTTCATCCCTACCTTAGTGAACATTAATGTCATTGGCATTATATGTCTCTGATTATGGTAATTCCCCAGAAGGACTCTCAAATTTCATCTATACAGAGAAAACTTAAAATACCCACCAAAATACCTTTCAGTTTTCATATCATGCCCACCCCAAAAAAATCCTTATTGCATGTAAAATATCACCGATGATATCAATTGCTTCAAGTTGTGCTAGTATACCATTGTGTTCATATCTATAAACTGTATGTTCTTTAAAGTATATCGGTATAATTATAAACTTTCATTCATACTACCCCAAAATACTGCATTTGTACACCAACCCAAAATACCTGAAAATATTTGAACCCCAAAATAATATCAAAATCAAACATTTTGACCCCCCAAAAAAGATCGAGCCAATGTATAGGAAAAAATTTAAACTATTCCCCGGTATTGTTTAATAGGGATCAGAGCATCGTGGATATCCAAATATACGTTCTTTTCAATCAGTTTAAAAGAGTATCTTGAATTTTTAAGATAACATTCAAGTTGAAATTTTCAAGAAGACCTTGCACGTTCAAGATGAAAAATTTGGATTTTCATAATTTTTCTTAAAACCGAAATCTGGCCTGCATATTTTTGGGTATGAAGACTTCCCGGGACCATTAGCACACTGGTCTATGATAACGCACTGACAACGGTGCCAACGCGGTGACAACGGTCTTTGCAACGCATAGACAACGGAAATATATGGTATAACACACGTAAATCTGGTGGTAGGTTTTATTTTTGGTGTTTTAAGATTTTATTGTAATCCATTAAAATTTTGAAAATACCCACACGGAATGTGAAAATTATTGCGGAATCGGTATGTTACATTAGTAAAGTGCAGAATACTTGCATTTAAGAATAAAACTGTGAACAATTTGAACGGTCGAACAAAAAATTAGTGTCATGTGTGGAATTTCCTAATTTTCTCTCTAAAATATATTCATTTATGAATGAATAAAGCATCATTACGAAATGTTATGTCCTTTTTTATGTTTTCCCAAGATTTAAATATTCCATGCAGATCTTCGTAAAATCGCGTATCAGCATTGCAAATAATGCAACTCATAAGACAACGATTCAGGTACAACGCAAAGACAACAGTCTGCCGTATTACTTAATGACATAATTAGTCTGTAAGTTGCCTCAGTGAGCTGAAACTACTCTGATACATCCGATTTTTGATTTATTAAAAAAACATGCGCTTTGTGACGATTTTGACAGGTCGAAATGAAAAAAACGACCCCCCAAAAAAATGCAGAAAAGTCGATGTCTAATTGCAGCTGTAACTCTAAATTATGGGTCTGGATTAGGGACCACTTTTGAACGTATTTTCAAGATTCACGGAAATTATTCTTGATGCATTTCGTCACTCACTGTTTTTCGGACTGGTTACGTGTCGCGCATAGATCCCTTCAAGTTCCCTAAATTCAAAGTTTTGGAAGAAAAAAATCAGTGAAAACTATCAGAGAAATTTAAATCAGAAACTCACAGTAAATTACACGCGAAATTCCATGGGTTCGAGCTCTCGTGTGTTTGAAGTCGAAATACCAGTGGGACAGGACGAGATTCATTGCCAATTTAGTAAAGAAATGCTGACCAATACCTCCCAACAGCGATAAACGTTTGATTTATTTAAAGCGTACTATAACATGCTCCACAATATCACAACTAGGTTCTAAATCAAATTAATTCAAATTGCACTCCAGAACCATACAGCTTATTTGTCACACTTATGCTTTGAGCTTAATGCCTAGAACAAACAGTCGGTCCCATGTCATGCGTGTATCCCATTATCACACTAAATGTACAATATATCAAACTTTGAAACTAACAAAAGCGGATTTTCCCCCTGCAAAGTTTATCAGAAAACATTGCGTCATCTCTATTGGTCGTGATAGCTCGGCATTTGATGTTAGACAAGTGAGCATGTGATAGTTAGCTTAAGCTTGATCGTCCAAAGAACTAAGCATCAATTTATGGAGGAAATATTTTCCTCAGTTTTTAAAAATAACAATAAATAATAAACTAAAATGTAGTTGACCACATTTTTATCTGAAATTAACTTGAAATTTAAGATATCTCTTACAAGATATATCATAATCTATTTACTTGACCGTTGTGTTTGCGTTGTAATAAAATCGTTGTACTGTGCGTTGACTTGAGAAAAACCATTAAAGTACTAATTTACAAATGTTCAACAAGTAGAAATATTTTGAAAAGAATTAGAAAGGTAGTGTGTTTCTTTATGCCTTAGGTTCCATTTATACATTTATGTATTTTAACGAAAATTTCAGAAAATTTCCAAAATAACACACATTTCCGTATGAGCGTTCCAACGGTTTTCAGTTTTATCCTAATATAACTATTTCGAAACACTTTAAAAGCACGATACAACTTTTACATTCCGTGTGGGTATTGTTAACAATAGAATTAAATACTTTACTGACTAAAATTCATAAAATAAAAATTTGTGGCTTCTCACTGCCATATTTTCCCGTTGTCTGTGCGTTGCAAATACCGTTGTCAGTGCGTTGGCACCGTTGTCACTGCGTTATCATGGACCAGCGTGATTAGTTTCACTGTGAAACTATGCTCTGCGCAGACATTCATGCCTAGTCGGACCACAATGTGCAAATTTTGTTACGGACCTTCCATATCTCATTGCATTAAAAGTTTGTGTTAGTTTGCTTCATCAGTAGTTTTAGAGAATATGACCATGTTTTACAATGAGTTCAATGTTGTGTATGTGCCATTTTGTCGGAATTCGAGCAAAATGAGCACTCTTTAAAATACCTGCAATGCGTCATTCCTGTCAGTTCTGATCCATTCGCAGTAGTTTCCGTGAGGATATGATTTAAGTGGGTTTTCATATAGCGTCCAAAGTTTAACTTTGTTCCGTGGTCATGTTCATTTTCGGATCCGCCATGAACATCAATGTTTTCAATTTAATGCAACTGATTTTACGAGGGTTGCAAATAGCCAGGTGGCTACAAAGCTGCTCTCATCTCAATCTTTACAAAGAAACTCCCAAAACTAATTTCCGTAAATTATTTCCTAAAAACATTATTTTCCTCTTCAGTTCTGAAACTATTTAGGCCAATTTAATTGATCTATACTGGAATGATGCAGGGGAGGTCCTTTACAAAGACTGCTATTTTTTCTTCAGATTTGAAAAATAACATGGCGACAAGCGTGGAACACAGCCTAACGCTGGAACCTTTGGGAAAAACTTCATTTACATTCATCTGCTTTTAACCATTTTGTCAGATGTCTGGTGCAGACAGAACTAGGAGGAGTTGTCGACACCACTATGACATACGGATAAACAATCGAACACATTATATAAAGCCCCGCTAAAGCGGGGTAAAACAAGAGCCATTCCTGCTATGTCCTCAACATTGAACAATCGTCAGAGCGAATCTAGTTAAAATCGTATATAAAATAGATCATATGATGTTGATCAATCATTCATCATCAGAAAATACCACACACATTATAGAGCCATAATAATTATGTCAACAAGATCACAGAGACTTGAAAGCACATCATAAAATTTTATATAGATCGTATGTAATGGTACTTGCACATGATATACATGTGTCAATTTTATGAATGCATACACTGACGATCAGCTAAAATGGCGTTATCTATTAAATAGAGGATCAGCTTGCACAGGGATACAAAAAAATCGAAGAGCAAAACGCAAAGTTCTTCCAAATAACTCCTATATCGGATTTCTGGCATTTTACAGATAAAAGGGAGGGGTTCTTTTTATAAATTAGTTTATGTATATTGTTGAAATCAAAACATACATAGTTTGCAACAGCACACGTTTTCTCAAAATTCAAAATCAAAGTCTACCACATTTGTGTGCTTTACTGTAATAAGGCCACCCCAAACCAATTCCTAGTTCTACAGACATTTTTTTCTGTACAGATTCATTTTAATAACAATAAAAGCGTTGTTCCATTGCTTTTTACCATGTATTTGTAGAGACTTTGTCTCAAGTGCATTCGTTCCATATCCCTTTATTGCTTATATAAATAAAGCGAAGTGTAACATTTTGTTAGGGGAACGTGTTTTTTATAGCAACAATGTAAAATTTTGATATTGATATAAAATCCAATTTTAACGGAAATTCAGGAGCTAGCGATATTGTTTTATTTAAAAAATGCTGATTTGTTTTGATCAGAAGTGAGAAATATTGAGGAATAGGGAAATAATAAAAGAGTTTTTTTACACTAACTTCAATTTTTAGGGGCGAACTAACATGGAATCAATTTGCAGTGGGCTAAAAGTTACTGTGAAGTTAATGTGAATTTCGTTGTTGCATACAGCCTTTCCGACAACTTATGTCTCTTCAATGCAGATCAAATCAAAATATTATAAAACGATAACATAAAAATACCTCTTGCATGTATAAGTATGTAAATTTATTTAACACAGACTTTTTTTTACTATTTTATGTTTTGCATGTCCAGAGTTTACTGTTTGGTATATCGGTTAACGACACTGGAGTTTCCATCCATTCCATAACCTGCTTAGTAGATACAACATAAACATCGCCTAGATTTAGTATGACATCTAAAAATAGTTTAAGTCCTTCTAAATTGTTATTGTAGAATGCATGAGAAAGCCATGTTTTTCGGAAGCTAATCCCGAAAGGAGCTTTATTGCCGGTAATATAATGTTTCTGAAAATTCTTCCAAAGAAAATTGTATGTAGCGTTAACAGAGGTTGGACTGTTAAAACAGCCATCAGCATACTGACATTGGTACACATTTAAATAGTCAGTTAGGGCCAAGTTTGGTATCTCCCAAAGTAACGAGTGAGTTGTTGGTCCAAAGTCCAATGTAAATGGCCAAAGATTATTATTATCATCATAATAATTAGTAGAATCATATAGAAAATTATGTTTTTTAAGGACAACTTTAAATTCGTTTGATAGTGCGGTGTACCCGACTGTTTTCCATCCAGAAATATTTGTGATGCCATGACGACTCAGTTCGGATTTCTGATTGGTTATTTCTGAATCAAGTTGTGACGCATTATTAGGTCTCAGTACGTTGTAACCTCTCATCGCAATTTCATAGCCTCTGTCATGTATATCTCTTATCGCGGTAATATTGGATCCAACTTGATTCACAAAAAAAGTAGCAGATATAGAA
Source organism: Modiolus philippinarum (assembly GCA_002080025.1). Taxonomy (NCBI): domain Eukaryota; kingdom Metazoa; phylum Mollusca; class Bivalvia; order Mytilida; family Modiolidae; genus Modiolus; species Modiolus philippinarum. Next base: position 13,462 of record MJUU01000028.1, on the reverse strand, counting down.
CAATGGTTAGGATTTTTCTTTTGTCCTAGTAAATTCAGATATGGTCCATGATCAGCATGATTAAGTGTTCCATCAAACGAAAGAAAGACCAATTGTGGTGTTGAAAGTTTCGATAAATTATTGGGTATTGTTTTCCCCTGACAAAAGCAATGTGGTAAGTTACACGACTGGCCTTGAATACATTCCCCAATATTCAAGTGCGACTCTTTTATATTGGCATGAGTATTTTCAGGTAAAGTCGTTAAAGATTTTTCTTTTGTAGTAATGCTATTTGCTACAGGGAATGATGTCTTTGATAAAGGCGATGTCTTTGATAAAGGCATCATAATTGGAACACCCATTGCAGAATCTGGATTTAAAATGAGTTTAGTTGGAACTGGATCAGTTGGATGCTGTTTTTCAATAGACAATGGTAAATGGTCGACAGATAAAGTTTTTTCGTTCGGCACTACATTTTTAGGAGTCTCCTGTGCATACATTTGTACAGACCCTGTTACAGAGCTATCATCGTACAATTGTGATGCAGAACATGACCACGGACGAAATCGCTTAATATCTTGTAACCTAGTGGGATGTTTCATCCATTCAATCACTTTTGATATAGAAACAACATAAACGTCATCTAAGCTTGCAATCTTATCAAGAAATTGTCGTAACCCAATTAAATGTTTAATATCATTTAACCACAATGGCTGCATATGAATTCCAAACGGAGCTCGATTTCCGGTGTATGAATTTTGAAAATTATCCCATAAATATTGATACACATCTTTCTCCGATGGTGGTTGGTTTTTGCATTCATCTGCAAATGTACAGATGCCTTCTTTCTTATAATCCCACATCGAATTAACAGGAATAAACCAAAACCCTTTATGAGAAGAATACGGACAAGGCGGAATATTACAGTCGTGAGTCCATCCATAATCCGCGGTAAATGGCCATGCATTTTTACCTGTTTCTGGTCTTCTTGTAAAGGTATAAGACGCATCATATTTATAACCAAGTTTTTGAAGTATATCCGTTTGATGATCACCGGCCGTTGAAAGCTGAGGACTGCGAAAGCCAATGATTTCAGCTGCCGTAACATTAGTTTTATCAATAATATTTTGTTTCTGAGATCCAGCTTCCACAAGAACAAGATTTTTGGAGTTTGTCGGCAAATTGTTGGCACCATGAGATGCTATTTCTTGTCCTTGCTGATGAAAATATTCCACAAATGAATAATCAGTTCCTTTATTAATTGTAAACAGTGTGAATGTCATCGAACAGTTATTAGGGTTAAGTCTTGGTTGACCAAACAAGTTAAAATAATATCCCGAATACTTTAAGTTGACGTTGTCGTCAAAAGCAAAATATACCATTTGTGGTATATCTGATTTTGTCATTGGATGTTCCAGTGTAGCGCAAAAACAATTTGGTGATTTACAGTTAATATCGTTTTTACATTCTGATGATTTGGGTATTTTCGGGGTAGGCAGTGTATTTGTAACCGAACGACACTTCCATCCTGAGAAAGATTTTATGTTGCCAAGTGATACAGGGTTCTTAACCCATGAAATAATATCATTTACTGACACTATGAAAACATCTTTCATCTTCAAGAGTGTATCAATAAACGTGTTTACTGCTCGCAAATTCCTGTGTATATGAAACCAACGGGGATGTAAGTGTACACCAAACGGAGCCCTATTTCCATTATAGCTATTCAAAAAATTATCCATCAAATACTGGTATGTTTGGTCTTCAGATTTTGGTTGATTTCGACACTCATCCGCATATGTGCAAAAATCAGATTGCGTCCAATCATATAAAGAGTTTACTGGAACTTCCCAGAAACCTTTATGAGTCTTTTCTGGACAAGGAGCAATGTTACATATATACGGCCAACCATAATCAAGTGTTATAGGCCAAGCATCGAAGCCATTTACAGGTCTCCTTGTAAAAGTGTATGAAATGTCATAGCTGTAACCTGCTTCTCTAAGTGCTTCAATCATTTCATCACCTACCGTGGAAAGATATGGACTTCTAAATCCTCTTATTTCGGTTTTTGGAATATTAGTTTTGAGAACAATATTTTCGATCGTTTTTGTAGCTTCATCAAGAACGGAATTTTTTGTTGCTAGATAATTATTCCCGAGACCATTTGTTCCTATTTCTGCTCCGTTGTCATATAACTCTTGTACATAATTATAATCGGTATTTGTATGAGAAAGAAAAATATTGTATCGTAATGCACAATTATTAGGATTTTTCCGAGACTGACCAAATAGTGTTTGAAAATATCGGACAACAGTTGAATCTATAGGTCCATCAAATGCAAAGTAAACCATTTGTGGAATCTCCCTCTTTGGCTTGGGATGTCGAAGATGATCACAAAAACAATCTGGAAGGTGGCAGTTTATTCCTTGTTCACATCTCTCGGGTAATTGCGGGAGAAGGGGCATAGCCGATTGTTGTTTTATACATTTCCATGGAGTAAAGGTCTTCATTTCATTTAATTTTACTGGATTTTTCATCCACTTCAACATTTTATCAACAGACACTATATAAACGTCGGGTAATTTTAAGAGTTCTTGAATGAATTTATCAACCGCCCAGAGGCGAAGCGGATCATTTAACCATCTCCCATGTAAGTGAAGTCCAAACGGTGCTTTATTCTGCGAATACGAATTATAGAAATTGCTCCATAAGTATTTGAATATCTCATTAGCTGAAGGTGGTGTATGTGTACAACTATCTGTATACGCACATATGTCTGTAAGTGTATAATCCCACACTGAATTTATTGGAACTTCCCAAAATCCTTTATGTGAGCGTTTTGGACATGGATTGATATTACAAGGATATGTCCATCCAAAATCTAATGTGAACGGCCAGATATTTAACCCAGATTCTGGTCTTCGGGTATAAGTATAGGAAATGTCATATTTAAACCCATTTTGTCGAAGAACATCTACCTGATCGTCACCTGCAGTGGCCAGATAAGGACTTCTGTATCCAACGAGAGATTCTGGTGGAATCGTTGTTTTCTCTGTAATGTATTTTTTGTGAAGTTTTGTTTCATTGAATATGGTTTCCTTGTCGGTCATCTGAATAGTATTGTGAAGTCCAATTTCCATTCCAAAAGAGAACAATTCATCCATTATATCATACTCAGTACTCTTATTAGTGGCAAACATTGTCATAGTAACGGGGCATCCGTTTGGATTTTCTCTGCTGGGATGAAACAATCTTTTATAATGGTTTTCTACAGTACTGTCAATTTCATCATCAAAAGCAAAATAAACAATCTGTGGAATTTCAGCTACAGGTAAAAAATGTCTTGCTGTACCACAGAAACAGTCTGGTAGAACACAATTAACACCTTGTAAGCATTGACTTTGTTCGAAACTAAACTTCAGGGAGGTTGCGATAATAATCCAAAGTAAAATATGCTTCATGATTATTTACAAAATAACTTAACATTACATTGTTCTTACGTGAAAATGTTTTAATTACAATATTGGATGGTCATATATCAAACGAATTACATGTAATTATGACATATCCACAGTGATTAATGAAATAACATGTTTATATCTTACGTCGAGTTTAGGTGATAAGGTGCTTTACATATTGTTAACTTTTAATTATTGTGAAACAACATCTTAATAATTGTGACAATTTTCGAAAATGTAGATTACAAGTATTATTTACGAATGATTGGTAAAACATTTTCTGATCACATGGAAAATTATTCTTCGGAAATCGGAATGAACCAAAATATTTACAAGTTTCAAAACGTATTCGAATCTGAAGATACAGTTTATTTAAAAAGATGTAGATGCAATTCTTCATCCAACCTCTTTGTTTAGGCATTGCATAAATTAGTTATAGGTTTTATGGACATAAACTCAGGTGTTATATATTGTGTAATCTGTGACCCATCTGTAGCTTGTAAGTTTGTGGGCGTGAAAGGATAGTTTAGTTTGTTTACTAGTTGCCCCTATGTTTATTGCTCATTTCCTTAATCTTGAATTCTTTTTATACTTATTTTTTTTCTTAGAATTTAATGTTTAAGTCAAACCCCCATTTTCTAAAATTACTGAACTTGTGGCCAGGATTTCTTTGATGGTGAATGAAAGGATATGAAGTGCTGTGCTTTAATTTAAAGAACTGTACCAACCAATGGTTTCTAGGGTACGTTTTTTTTTCACACCAATCGTAACAGCTATAAGAGCAAAAAATGAGATAATACCCAGCAAATATCTATGAAATATTACTTGCTCAAGGTCGTTGGTTCTCTCCGGGCACTCCGGCTTCCTCCACCACTAAAACTGACCGTCATGAGATAGCTGAAACACTGCTGAAAGTGACGTCAAACTCCATATCAATCATTCAATCAATTTATAAAATAACTTAATACCAAACTTCCTGTGAATTTAGTTTCTGCATATGCACTGCATATCGACAACTTATGTCTCTTCAGTGCAGGTAAAATCTAAATGTGTGGATGACCATAAGCTCAAAGATGTTTAAAAACTGATAGAGAACAAATAACCAAGGAAATAACAGCTTCAGTGGTTATCAACAAGTTTTCTGTTCTGTCAGGGAATACGCCTTTTTATATGGACCATGAATTTTTATATACAGAACCTATATGTTTATTTTCATTTTACAGTTAGACTTTCTTTGTAACAATTTAATTTCTTTGTTGTGCATGTAGTATAATGACTGATAATGTGTCATTTATTAATCTAAATGTCAAGTAGTCATAATTGTTGGTCGCGTGATCATTAACAAAATTTTAATAACGGTTAAGTGATGACGCTATTAATGTATTTAATATTCAGTAGCCCTTTTCACAAAAATCTTACGATAAGAATTAGTCGTAAGTCTTTAGCCATATTGATTTGTAGTGAGATTTTTTGTTAAATTCGAGTCTTCGGTTTCAAAAATGTCTGTTTTGTTCATTTTGAAAATATTTGTTGCTTCTTATTGTTAATTTATATATTTATGTTCCATTGTTACAGTTATCTGCATACCTGCCAACTATCCCTATTAATGTTCCATTGTTACAGTTATCTGCATACCTGCCAACTATCCCTATATATGTTCCATTGTTACAGTTATCTGCATACCTGCCAACTATCCCTATTTATGTTCCATTGTTATCTGCATACCTGCCAACTATCCCTATTTATGTTCCATTGTTACAGTTATCTGCATACCTGCCAACTATCCCTTTTTATGTTCCATTGTTACAGTTATCTGCATACCTGCCAACTATCCCTATTTATGTTCCATTGTTACAGTTATCTGCATACCTGCTAACTATCCCTATTTATGTTCCATTGTTACAGTTATCTGCATACCTGACAACTATCCCTATTGTTACAGTTATCTGCATACCTGCCAACTATCCCTAATTATGTTCCATTGTTACAGTTATCTGCATACCTGCCAACTACCCCTATTTATGTTCCATTGTTACAGTTATCTGCATACCTCCCGACTATCCCTATATATGTTCCATTGTTACAGTTATCTGCATACCTGCCAACTATCCCTATTTATGTTCCATTGTTANATTTATTAATCTAAATGTCAAGTAGTCATAATTGTTGGTCGCGTGATCATTAACAAAATTTTAATAACGGTTAAGTGATGACGCTATTAATGTATTTAATATTCAGTAGCCCTTTTCACAAAAATCTTACGATAAGAATTAGTCGTAAGTCTTTAGCCATATTGATTTGTAGTGAAATTTTTTGTTAAATTCGAGTCTTCGGTTTCAAAAATGTCTGTTTTGTTCATTTTGAAAATATTTGTTGCTTCTTATTATTAATTTATATATTTATGTTCCATTGTTACAGTTATCTGCATACCTGCCAACTATCCCTATTTATGTTCCATTGTTACAGTTATCTGCATACCTGCCAACTATCCCTATTTATGTTCCATTGTTACAGTTATCT
>MJUU01000027.1:0-42407 GCA_002080025.1 Modiolus philippinarum | reverse complement strand
ATCATAAAGTAATCAAAATGTAATTTTGATTACTCATATTTTTGAGCTATTGATTACAATTACAAGTAATCTAAAAAGAGCTTGATTACAGATTACACATGATTACTGAAGAATATGTAATCGATTACAGCTGATTACGATTAACAATTACGATTACCCCAAGCCTGTCTTGGATGAGGTACAAACGCAAAAATCACAAACTTTAAAGGGGACCACCAAAGGACTATTGTGACAAAATATGGTCCCCATTGGCTCAGTGGTTTCAGAGGAGAAGATCTGAATTTATTTCTCATAGGGTTCTATGTCAAACTATCTTCCCCGATGGTGGCCATCTTGGATCAGATGCGAACCTGCTGGACATATGTAGAATTGTAGTTCTGGAAAACCTCAACACTTTTGCAATTCACATTTAACCTTTATCTCAAACAGTTTTTGAAATAAAAGTAAAAACGTTCAAAAATTGTGAAAATTCAAAGAAAAAGCGGCAATAACTCCTATGTGGGTTGTCAGATTTTCTTCAAAATTGCAGGACATGTAGATCTTACTATGCTGACCATTTTTGTTATACAAACTTCACTTCTATCTTCTATCAATTTCAATATATAAGACCAGAAGTAACGAAAAACTGAAAATTTTACGGAAAAGGGGCAATAACTCCAAGACGGGTGAACGGATATTCTCCAAAATTGCAGGGCAGGTAGATCTACTGATCATTTTAGCCCAGTCAGAATTTTGATATCTGTAATGATTTTGAGTATTTGCAAAAAACAGCAATTTACCGCTATGTTCTATTTTTAGTAACAGTGGCCATGTTGTTTGGTCTACGGACATAAAAATCACAAACTTGAAAGAGCATACCCTGGTGATGATTCAGGCAAAGTTGGTTAGTATTGGCCCAGTAGTTTCAGAGGAGAAGATCTTTGAATAAAAGTCAACGGACGGACGGATGACGGACGCCGAGTGATGGCAAAAGCTCACATGGCCTTTGGCCAGGTGAGCTAAAAATCACAAACTTTAAAGTGGACCACCAAAGGACTATTGTGATTACGTTTGGTTCAGTTTTGCTTGGTAGTTTCAGAGAAGAAGATCTTTGAATACATTTCCCATAGGATCCTATGTGAAACTAAGTCCTGTGCTGGCGACCATCTTGCATGAAGTACGAACACACAAATCACAAACTTTAAAGGGGACCATCCAATGACTACTGTGACAAAATTTGGTCCAAATTGGCTCAGTGGTATCAGAGGAGAAGATCTTTGAATACTTTCCCATAGGGTCCTATGTTAAACTATCTTCCCCGCTGGCGGCCATCTTGGATGAGATGCGAACATGCTGGACATATGTAGAAATTGTAGTTCTGGAAAACCTCAACACTTTTGCAATTCACATTTAACCTTTATCTCAAACAGTTTTTGAAATGAAAATAAAAACGTTAAAAAATTGTGAAAATTCAAAGAAAAGGCGGCAATAACTTCTATGTGGGTTGTCAGATTTTCTTCAAAATTGCAGGACATGTAGATCTTACTATGCTGACCATTTTTGTTATATAAACTTCACTTCCATCTTCTACCATTTTCAATATATAAGACTAAAAGTAACGAAAAACTGAAATTTTTACGGAAAAGGGGCAATAACTCAAGACGGGTAAACGGATGCAATGCAGGTAGATCTCATTATATTGATCATTTTTACTCCATGTCAGAATTTTGATATCTGTAATGGTTTTCGAGCAATTTGCAAAAAACGGCAATTTACCCTTATGTTCTATTTTTAGTAACAGCAGCCATGTTGTTTGGTCTACGGTCACAAAAATCACAAACTTGAAAGAGCATACCCTGGTGATGATTCAGGCCAAGTTTGGTTAGTATTGGCCCAGTAGTTTAAGAGGAGAAGATCTTTGAATAAAAGTTAACGGACGGACGGACGGACGACGGACGCCGAGTGATGGCAAAAGCTCAAATGGCCTTTGGCCAGATGAGCTAAAAAGGAGTTTTCTTCCGACATACCCAACAATCCAGCAAAGTTTCAAGAAAAATGATCAAAGCGTTGTCTAGGTAGAGTGTGACGTGTGGACGGAAATTGCAATTTCATGCATTCTTTAAATAATCAAAGTCCAATAACTTTGGAACAATAAATAAACCGATAGGGAGCTATCTTCCATTATATCCAACAATCCAGCAAAGTTTCAAGAAAAATTAGTAAAGAGTTCTCTGGTTAGAGTACGACATGGACGGACAGACAGACGGATGGACACCGGTATACCAAAATACGTTCCTTTTTTACAGTAATTATGACTTTATCAAGAGTCGCATACACCATTTCTTCTATGATTTCGCGGATACGTACTTGGTAGACATCGGCTATATCCACAGTCAACCTTTTACATTAACTTTAGAATATATGGTTTAACACTAAAGAATTATTTGTTAACAATGTTTTTTTAATATTTATATTACAAAACTTCATTTCGCACGAAAAGCTCCTATGTTTGTCCTGAATTTAAATGTTTGTCGTGATAATCTCATCAACACTTCTGTTTTTTATGGATGTCAATGACTCTAACTAGTGTCAAACACTTTTACTTCGAATGGTAACAACTAAGCTTCAAATTCAATTTTACATGTCAAATGTATAATCCCTGTTTCAGCTTTCGATTTTGTAAATTGATCTATGTAAGTCTTTAAGTCAAATAGATTATCTTGTAATCAAACATCTAGTTTTTGTTTAGAAATATGTGTAATGTATTTCTACAATGATATTCTTGATGATACAGTTGTATGCTTGGCACTTGTATACACATTTCACAACAATGAAGATAATTTTATAGTCACACCATAGTACCTGAAAAATTGAAAAATTTAAAGTTTCATTATGTTGTTTGTAGTATTATGACCTTTTCTTATTCTTGTAGCTTATTACAAATATCTTATTTCTTATTCAATGATTTATCAAATAGAAATGATTTATGTATATTTGAAAACAGAATACAGTTATCATCAATTTGTGATAGACCTGTAGATTATTCTTCGCTTCTACCCAATAATAGACACTTAATTAGAATATACTGAAGTTATTATAAAGATTCATAAACAAGACTAAAAATTGACATTTCCAATTATTCAGATTCGAGACAATTACGAAACTGTATGATATATTTGTACATTCAATGTGAAGCCAATTCCCATTGAGGATTAGCATCTTTATACAATATTTCTGAAGATTCGTAAATGTAATGCACTATTTTGTTCTCTTTGTATCTTATGCTGGTAACAAGCAACTAATATGTCTTCTCATCTTATAGGAATTAACAAAAAGCATGGTGTATTGTTAGAAAAGATACAATTGTTCTGTCATCATGATTTTTGACGTCTTAAAATATACTACTGCCGATGTCTGCTGAAATACATAACTACTCTTTACCAAACGCTTTTTGAAAGTTTTTAGTTTGATTTTTTTTTACCGCAGTGCGACAGTGTTTATCAAGCAGACTTTGTTCCTTGAGCTAGCTCTTTGCCTAATCTTTTAAATAACGTTTTGTCATATTCTTTTCTTCTTCAAGACCTTGGACCTAGAGTTAGTGGTCTACCTGTATTGGGTTTCATTCGAATTTTTATTTCACTTTAGGGAAACGAGATAGAAAAAGGGAAGGTTTGGATACCCAAATACCCGTTCAACCCGCCCGCTAGCTTTTGCTAGGGCAGGTACCTAGTTCGTCTATCCTAATTTCCTACCGTTATTTATGTTTGTCTCTGGTCTCTTGTTTTCCCTTGTGCATTGTGGCATGTGATTGTGATTTTCGAACGCCTGAAGTGTTTACTGTTATCTTCTCTTTGTAATTCAACACAAACTCTTAATTTCCAGATATATACTATAAACTATTGGATTATAAATATCTATGAATACTTTGCATATTCTGGTTTAACCAATCTGCTCTGTAGGGATTCATAGAGCTCTGTACAATGCAAGTTTTAGAAGAATTAATAAACATAAAAAAATGTTTCCCTTTATTCTTGTTTTGCTTATTAAGTGTCTGGTGCAGATGGCAAAATCTCAGAAATCAAAATTCCGCTGAACCTTAATTAAATTGTCTTCTGTTAGGAAGGGATGACACCAAGTCCCCTAAGCTAATACAATTTAGGGACAATATTCAGTTATAATAATACTGTAGTATCATACGTTTTATACAAATGGAAGTACAAGTCATCTCAGCTCTACTCCCATCCTTTTTAGTGCGAGCATTGCATTAACAGCTCTCTGAAAATTAAGAATAAAACTGTAAAATATATATGTAAGATAATTATTTACGTGGTTGAAGTAGATATATACAAAAATGAATTACTTTAATGGAAAATTTAGATTAGATTGAGTACATATTGAAAGATAGAAAAAAGCCTGTCCACAATATTCAATCGATATCTGTCAATTTGTATTATCTAACTGAACTACGATGCACCTTGTCTTACCCATGGTTTTTTATTGGGTCCGTATTGTTCATTTTTGTATAAGTGTGTGACTTTATTTTCTTTTGTGTGCCGTGCTCATCTTATATCGTTGTTTTATTTTTGTTTTAAATACGTTGCCATTGTCCTTGGATTGTATGTTTTAGACTAACGGTTCGGTTCACTCGTACTTTTCGATATTGACACTGATTTTTGTCGGATGCGGAATGCGGGGAGATTATTTATTGTCTTAAGGTGCATGTATAAGACAACAATACACCATATCAGCAACTGATTGGCTAGCTCTCATTCATTTTCATTTAAATAGTAATAACATTATATAATATTATATAAGTCTGTGACAAAAACGTTCGTCCTCTTTGTAACTTTTACCAGTAGTCGTTGTTAGAGAACAACAATAAAAAAAATGTTCCATTGCTTGCTTTTACTTTGTATTTGTATAGACTTTGTCCCATGTGCATTACTCCCTTTCCTTTAATTGTTTATTGCTGATTTATCCATGCCTAGACACAGTATTTTTTTGTTATTGAAGTATTATTGACTTATTAAATTTTCGTTTTTATAAACCCGTCATTACCTGCCATTTTCTTCGGTATACAAATTTTCGTAGACGTTTAGTTGATAATGTTCTCTGTACCGCCTTTGTTGCTCTTTGAACTGTTATCTGAAAGAAAAGAATTATATTGCGTACAGATTATACAGTTACAAGAAAAGATGACAGGCCATTAAAATTTAACAATACCTTCACAAAAATTAGGGAGGGAAAGCAAAAAGCTAAGTCGAACTTTGATGGCTCGAACACTGATGGAAACAGTTTGAGCTAGATGGCTTTATGAGCTATTAAGGTGGAACTGTGTTTAAATTTGAACAAGGTCCAGTATAAAGGGGCTCGAGAAATCAATGGTGATCGAAATATTGCAGTTCGTGCCATCGAATTAAAACTGCAGGGAAATAGAATTGTTTATCCCGATATGAGCGGGAGTACATGGAAGTATTAAACCAATAAATCAGTATCAAAATATCTATCCAGCCGTTCGATTGATAGTTAAGCTTTTGACCTCCACTGTGCGGTAATTCATCATTTTTAAGGACAAGTTAAATTTAGTCAATTCAAACATTTCGGTGTATGGATTTCCAAATGTTTTGATTTGATCTGCACTGATGAGACATCAGTTGTCGAAATGCGCATATGCAGAAACTAAATTCACAGTAATTTCGGTATTTTGTTATTTTGTAAGAGAAAAGTATTAAGGCTGGATTGGCAACTAGGGCAGCGAGATTTAGTTGCCACTATAAAGGGGAGAAATGGATGAGAGTTTCTATACGACAATCATGGGTCTGTTCTTTTCTATAAGTTTGCATAAAAGGGGGTCTTTATACTGCATTCAACGTGGTGTTTCTCTTCACAGGTTGTCTTCAATACAGCCATACATTCCGTTTAATATCCATCCCCTTCAGCTAGGTAGTCGGGAGTCACAAGAACCTATCCAGGTGCCAGGCCTGATCCGCCCATGTAATGAAACCGGAATAACTTAACTTGATGATTAAAAACGTTTAGTTTTGAAAGCTTGGGGAAGATTTATTTTAGGTCAACTTTCTCAATGTACTTACAATTCCGTATAGATTTAAAGTCTATCAATGTAAAACTATTAATACTTACCTGCAACCACTTGTGTTCCAGACATTCCCTACAATTCATTCTTTTTCTGTAATATAAAGTATTTAATGGAAGTGATTTTTTTTAAATTTATGTTTTTATAGAAGCCCTTATTAAATACACGAAAAGCTTCAAATAAAACGATGTTTCGAAAAAGCTAACAGTTTAATCTTAATCTTAATTAGAAACTTTTGTTAAAAACTAAGGAGTGTCATCGTGCAATACTCTGCCCTTGGTTGATTTTGGCATTTAATTTAGATCCTTTTGAGTATTTGTTACCTATCAGCTTTTATATATCTTTCTTTTTGCATTTCTAATGTTTTTATTTTTCTGCACTGAAGAGACATTATTTGTAAAAATGACCATGTACAGAAAGTAAATTTACAGCCAGGTCAGCCTTGATTGCTCACAGTAATACTTTCAAGTTCTATCAACCGGCTCAGATTTTTTGATTTTATTAAAAAGTGTTTACTGAAAGTTTTGTATAGATTAATTATTATATTTTAATCAAAGTATCAGTTTATCTTGCTTTCTAAAGATAAAAATACAAACTTTCTAAACATATTTCAAAGCATGGGACTTTAGAGTAATCACCCAGACAGTTCCTCTTTGTGTTAATCTGAAACATTTGTACGATGATGGGACAAAAGATACTGAGAAGAAGGACGAACATATTTGAATCTTTTCATTAGATTAAATATCCTTCACCCTTGTCATACCTCGTTGAGATAACGGAACAAAAAATCTATTAAATTGGCTAATTCAAGATCCTGTTTGCTTAATGTAGATAAAAACTGGCACTTAGAAGACGCGGTTGAGACTTGCCAGATATGTTCGAGATAAGTTCAACTCATTTGGTCATGCATTCAGTAATTCCTTTTCCACTGTATTAAACCTGTACATCATGAACGCTTTCAAAATCACAAGAGGCGGCCCAGGCTTTTCTTACAAGCCAGTAGGTTATTACCCTCCAACATATAAACGGTCGTCTTATCATCCATTATTAAGGATCATTGATTTTGTGGTTACTTCACTAATAATACTTTCCATATTACTTGCTTATAATGCTGCTGATGAGAGGTTACTCCTTGAAACACGTGTACAGCATAACAACATTTACTGTTGTTATGCAACTTCGGTATATTTTGTATTTACAATCTTCATAATAATGAATGAAACACGCTTTCGTGTCAATGACACATCCGTTTGATTATATAAACACTAATGTCTTTATTCATAATATTACAAATACAGATAAAGAGATGGACTTATTAAATACTTTTCTAAGATAATTGATATTTACTCTTTATTTATTCTTTTTCTGTACCTGTAATTCGATAATCATGTGTAAGATAGAAAAGTAATTACAAAATAATTGACAACGTCATGATCTATATTGACTTCACCAGAAAATGACCGCCCGCATACCGAGGTATTTTTAGTGTATCTGTGTTTTGTTTCATACAAATTTATTAATAAATCGGTTATATATTTTGGATGTTGATTTTGAGTAAAAAAAAGGGGGAAAGACATTCCCTGCAATTACAAAATATAAAAAAGACTTAAGGAGGTTCGCTCCTCATATTTTGGGATTTCTGTCAGATTTTCGGAATCCTCTGGTTTTATCCATTGAAAAGCATTATAATTTTTTGCCCATGAACCCCTGAATTTTTCCCATAATTTCATTTTCTACATCTTTGTGAGCATTCTGTAAAAATTTCAATAAATTTTATTTATTCTGTCGCATTCATTCGTGGTGAAACCTGGCTAATGTTGATCCTATGAAAAATCCGAGGAGTTCAGTTTCCCGCCAAATTTTCAATTATTTATATTTTTATTTTATAACTTTTAAAATGAGATCATCAACCTATAATTTTTTTCCCTTAAATATTTCTTTTTTAATTTTCTAACAAAAAATCATATTCATTTGAAATCATTTTTATTTTTATATGGAGTAGCGAACCTCCTTAATTGTGAATCACTACTTGGGTTGAGACTTTCTTATGAAAATCATTAGATAAACATATTAAGGCAAACAGTTTATCTGAATACCGTCTAATGATAGTAGCTCTGATAGTGCACGAATAAAGTTTCAGAAGTATATGAGTAAGTCTTGCGTAGTTGCGATGGTCTCAATTTACGTGACAATAATAAGAGAAATCTGAAAATTGAACAACAAACAACGTTTGTGGTAAACATTGTGTTTGTTGACTTGTTTCACCCACAAAAATGAAAGTGGCCAATAACCGATTTTATTTGGAAACTTGCAATATATAGATTTTAGTAAGGAGTATCTGACTATAGCTCTGTCATTAACTTCGGTATTTTGTTATTGTTTATAAATACTGATGATGAACCAAGGCAGTGAAAATATATCTCACCTTGGGTCTTTCACTAACAGCTTTGAAATGAAATCTTTGGCCACACTTGATATACTCTCGAATTCTTCAGCGTTGAAATCCCATTTTGCTGATGTAACATTGCACAACGTCTCCGGTTCTGTTGCACCCATAAATGGTGACAATCCAGACAATCTTTAAAAAAAGACATTTTAAATAACGCTCAGTATTATACTGTTGTAATAACAAGACCGACTGTCCGGAGTTCTCTTTGTTTGTGGCAGTCCTATCTCTTTTTGTTGTTTTTCTTGTGTGGTTCCCTGGTAGAATGTTGCACGTGATTGTAATTTTCGTACAGTTCTATTAGTGGACACACAAAGATGTTTTACTTGCATGTTTAAACTACTGCGTCATTTTTACGACCCACTTGAAGACGACAGATCTGTTGAAATATGTTGGTCGACTTTTTTAGTGTTTGTACTCTTTTTTTATTTTGCCATGTGGTTTTTTGTAACTTTAAGTTATTTTTTAGATTTTAAATTCATCCCTTTTAACAGCTAACATGCCCATCTATGTTTTTATTGTGTGTTTGTAATTTTCGGCCATTGTAGGTCTTTCCTGTTATCTTTTCCACATTAATGTTATACTTTGCTGGTCACTTCAACAGATACGATGACATAATTATTTCCAGAAAATTCTTAGAGCAGAAAATGGCAATTCCAAGATTTTTTTATTTATTTTTTTTCTTTTTTTTTCTCATAGGTATATCTTGAAATGTCAAAATGCCTAGTTCAAAATCGTCTGGCATCATAATTTTTTTCGAACTTGGAAAAACAAATAGCGTATTTGCAACAACAAAAACTCAAGCTTCACATTTTTGGCACTTATTTTTATTGCAAATGTTAAGTCACTGGACTTCCTAATATATTGAATCAAAATTGACATGTTAATTACAACAAATTTTTAATTTCCTTCTATCAAACTGTGTATTGCATTTTATAAAATTCAAAGCAACTTACAAAATATAACAAATAACCCCAATACTCCACATGTCTGTTTCTGGTGTGACAGGATCAAAGTTANCCAGTAAGCATGAATAATAATAGTAAATTTAAATAGTTTGAAGTAAAATACATGGGTGTTCTGAATAATATAGGCTGATATTTTTACTCTATTTTGATCACTATTAAACACTTCTTGTAAAGAATTCTGCCGGTTAATATTCACCAAAAACTGAGAATAGAAAGAAAACTAGTTTATGTAAGATATATCAAAATTTTAGAAAATTCTACCGTCCCATCTTTTCTCAATTTCGAATAAAGTGGGTAAAAATCAATAAAATAGCTGAATCTGTGCTACAAATTACCTCCCTTGGAAGAAACCTGACTTTTACATATTTTCATTATCTTTTGACTTATTGCAAAAATATAAAGTAAAGGGCACTCATTATAAAAACTGGATGTTGGGTATTTGTTTTGATGACAAAATTAATATTTATATGCTGTGTGGAAAAATTATTTACAATTTTAAAATTTTCATAATACCTATTGTAATGATTCTATTTGTTTGTGTAAGTAATAAAAAAGTGAACAACAGAGTTATCTCCTCCTACCCCAGGTCTACCCCCCTAAACCCTACCCCAGGTCTACCCCCTTAAACCCTATATAAAAAATAAATACTCCATAACAATACTATGTAAAACCAAATTGATAATAATGTAATACGGTAATACAGTTTATTGTGGAAAATGGCATACAAATCTGTACTGTAAGATCTATTTCAAATGACATTAACGTTTCATTATGACTTTTTTAACTGCATGTTATTGGTCAAACCATGTATGATTTTAACTACAAAGTTTGATTTTGTGTTTCAGTTTAATGCTTTATGTTTTACTGCCTACAGAAAATGGTTTAACATGAACAACATTAAAATTGTCGGACATGAACAGGACAGTATTTTTCGCGGCGAGCACCCCTTGATCCATTTTTCAAAATTAGGCATTGTCATTTTCTCTCCTTTCAAGATTGTGGTCATGGAGTTAGTATTCTACCTGTATTGCGTTTTATTAGTATGTTTAAAATACTATAAGGAAACGGGACAGATAAAGGGGAGGTTTGAGTATCCATACACCGGTTTTACCCTACTGCTGGATTTTTCTGGTGCCGGTACCAAGTCCGACTGTCTCGAGTTCCATTCGTTGTTTACGTTTGTCTTTTGTCTTGTTTGTGTTTTTCCTGTGTAGTTCCCTGGCAGATTGTGGCATGTGATTGTGATTTTCAGCCATTGTAGATGCTTTAGAATCATTTCTACTTATTGCATTTTATTTTAGGACATCAATTTGTTGCGTCTGTTTCAGTCCTTTACTAACTTTTCCTATATTTAAACTGTTTCGATTCATACATATAATTTGAATATGCACATTGTGTATGCAAGGAATACTGACAAAAACTTATAAAGGTTTACATGTGTAGAATTATAGCACTCTTTAGGGAATTTTTTAGAAGGAATAGATTTATGATTGAATCTAAATGATTTAACAATATGGAAGGCTTTTCACTTTCATTTAAATCTGCAGGAATGATTAAAAAAGTTAATTACATTTTTTTTCTATTGGCAAATGCAGCAGAAGGAATCCATATGGTTTTAAGATGTTTATTTTTGAAGAAGATCACTATTACCTGGCAAATGCTCTGAGTTAATAAGACAACTGCTGTGAGTGTAATTTAAAAGCTGGCATTCTTTTATCTCTGTGTTATAGTGTTGAACATTGAGAAATGATAATGATTAGACAAAAAATGCTTCCTTTATTTCTTGATATATACCTGTCTTGTCATGGCATAAAACAGCAACTGTTTCCCACCTTGAATTGAAATATCAATTCTAACCAATACTTTTTTTAGCTCACCTGGCAAAAGGCCATGTGAGCTCTTGCCATCACTCGGCGTCCGTCGTCCGTCCATCCGTACGTTAACTTTTATTGAAAGATCTTCTCCTCTGAACTACTAGTCCAATACTAACCTAACTTGGCCTGAATCATCTCCAGGGTATACTCTTTCAATTAAGTTTGTGATTTTTATGTCCGAAGACCAAACAACATGGCTGCTGTTACTAAAAATAGAACATAGGGGTAAATTTCCGTTTTTGCAATTTACTCGAAAACCCTTTCAAATATCAAAAATCTGACACAAAGGTAATAATGTTCAGTATGATGAAATTGACCAGCCCTATAATTTTGAAGAATATCCGATAACCTGTCTTGGAGTTATTGCCCCTTTTCCATAAAATTCTCGGTTTTTTGTTACTTTTAGTCTTATATATTGAAAATGGTAGAAAATAGAAGAGAATTTTAATGTACAAAAATGGTCAGCATAGTAAGATCCAAATGTCCTGCAATTTTCGAAGAAAATCTGACGACCCACATAAGAGTTATTATTTTTTTTTAATTTTTACTTTTATTTCAAAAAACTGATTGAGATGGAGGTTAAACGTAAATTGCAAAAGTGGTGAGCTTTTCCAGAACTATAATTTCTACATATGTCCAGCAGTTTTAGCATCTCATCCAAAATGGCCGCCACTAGGGAACATGGCTTAACATAGGACCCTATGGGAAATGCATTCAAAGATCTTCTCCTCTGAAAACACTGAGCCAATGGGGACAAAATTTTGTCACAATAGTCATCAGGTGGTCCCCTTTAAAGTTTGTGGTTGTACTTCATCTAAGATGGCCGCCAGCGGGGAACATAGTTTAACATAGGGACTCTATAAGAAATGCATTCAAAGATATCCTCTGTTGAAACTACCCAACCAGTTGGGACCAAACTTTGTCATAATAGGCCTTGGATGAACTCCTTAAAAGTTTGTGATTTTTGTGTTCGCACCTCATCCAAGATGCCCCTAGCATTGAACTTAGTTTAACATAGGGACCCTATCAAAGGTCTTTTCTCCTGAAACCAATATAAGCCAATAGGAACCGAACTTGGATACAATCGTCCTTGGCTGGTCCCTTTTAAAGTTTGTGTTTTTATTTTCGTACCTCATCCAAGATGGTCGCAAGCACGGGACATAGTTTAACATAGGAAGCTATGGGAAATGTATTCAAAAATCTTCTTCTCTGAAACAACTGAGCCAATTGGAACCAAACTTGATCACAATAGTCTTTAGGTGGTACCCTTTAAAGTCTGTGATTTTTATGTTTATACATAATTCAAGATGGCCGCCAGCAGAGAACATAGTTTAACATAGGGAACCTATGGGAAATGCATCCAAAGATCTTCTCCTCTGAAACTACCAAGCCAAATTCAACCAAACTTGCCCAAAATAGTCCTTGGGTTATCCCATTTTAAGTTTGTAATTTTTACGTTCTCTTCTGAAACTACCAAGCCATATTGAACCAAACTTGGTCACAATAGCCCTTGGGTGGTTCCCTCTGAAGTTTGTGATTTTTACGTTCGTACCTCATCCAACATGGCCACCAGCTTGGAACATAGTTAAATATAGGGACCCTATGGGAAATGCATTCAAATGTCTTATCTTCTGAATCACTGAGCCAATTGGAACCAAACTTAGTTACAATTGTCTTTGGGTGGTCCCTTTCATAGTTGGTAATGTTCATGTTTGTACCTCATCCAAGATTGAAAATGGAACATCTGGTGAACTGATTTATAGTATGAATGGGTGGTCTTTTGGTGACACTGAATAAAACCAGTTACCAGATGAGCGATACAGGCTCATGTGAGCCTCTAGTTTTCTTTAACACTTACAGTTTTTCTAGATTTTACCATCCAGGTGTATATACAAAGCTAGAAAAATGGGACATTTAAAAACCAAGCTTTAACGATAGCTAACACAAATAGAAAAAAATAAGGGAACAATCTTTTAATACTCTTTCATTCACAAAAGAAGTTTGTGTGATTGCCCTGTATTCTTATTAGTTCCTTTATTTTCTTCATTTTGTAAATTTAAAACAATTGTACGCATCCTTTTCGTCCAAACAGTATTTTAATTCAAGCTTTACAAAGTTGTCAATACCCTATGGATACTAAGGTGTACCAGCAAAAATTTACAGAGTTTCCGAAATGAAAACCATAGAATTGGTATTGTCCATGCACCTGTAAGTATTTATCTGGACAAATGATATATCTACAGCGTATATTCATGCATGATAGTTGTGAAGCTGTATTAATCTACTGTTTTGAAATGTAAAAAAAAACTTTTGATAATGTTTGCTTATAGATATCAACCATCTCGCGAAGGCCATCACAAACGTATGTATCAATAATTTGCATCATCCCTGAAGAAGTAGTTTTTTGCTAATGAAATATCAAGGTAGATCCATTCAAAAGATGACATATTTATTATTCTAATTAGCAAAAAGCCTCAATGATAATTGATCAAGGCGTTGGTACGCTTCTAGTCAAATACATTGTATTGCTAGGCTTAATAGCACATTTATAAGATGCAATAATGATAATTAGACTTGACTAAAGTATCTATATACTGTCAATCCATTTTACACTACTGTGATTATATGACTGCATGCAGTTCGTTTTCCCATCTTAACACTTTTAATATCATAAATGCATTGATTTAACGCATGTAATGGAGCTTTTACTGGATAATTTGTACTCTTACTAGTCTCATTTCCAATAATGGATACCAGTTTCATTTGTTATATTGTGGCATAATGGAGGATACCCGAATTGGAGTAGAGTCTTCCTGTCTAACATTGTACAGATTTAAAATAACGATGTCCATGTTATTTTCTAGGTTGTATCTTGTATCAGATTGTACAAGTCTAGTTGGTAATTTAGGGTATATTTTCTTTCCAAAGAATTAATAAATATAGATCTGATATGATCAATTTAGTTTTCAATTAGAACAATGGACTTAATAATCTAATATAGGGTTATTGCATGAAAATTGGGGAATATTGTCCCGAGCAACATTTTATAATGCATGAGCTTGTGAGTACGAGTGATAATATTCCACAATATTCATGCAATAACCCTTTAATTGCATAGCAAAGCTAAATTTCTGTTAATTACTTTAAAAATTTTGTTTCCAAAGACGTCTTGAATTTTTAGTTATATTTGCGATAGTGCAATATGGATTTTTTTCTGGTTGATTTCTCAGGGAAATATAATGTTCCTATACAATAATATGCAGATGTAAATCTGTTATATTATAAGATCTTCTCCTTCCTGACAATATGAGTAACCTTGACCTTACCTTCCTTTTGTATTCTCTCCTTTAATCTTAATTTATTGTTCAAATAAACATGGAAACGTTTTGGGCACAACTTCCACCTTCTAGCCCCCAATTTACTTTTTGCGTGATACACAATTTATTTCCTGAGTTTAATAGCATTGAGAACTTTAATTCATTTGTTTATATGCAAATCAAAATGAAACTATATGCAACAATTAGATTGATTAAAACTACCTATACATCTCCAGAAATTATATTTATCTTTCACTTGCAAAAACTTGGGTATTTATATATAGAGTCGGATGTACCTCCTTACCTTCATATCTAAATGAAGAATGTTTCTGGAATGCATAAAACTAACGCCATCACAAATTTGGCGCATGAACATCACAGATGCTTTTTCTGTCAGAACAAAGTCGTCGTTGATAACTCTCTCAAACAGCTCACCACCTGTAATTCTATAGAAAACATCTATCATATATCAGTTTTTGTGGCAGGTCAATTAGTCAAGTGTTTTGTACTATATGCAATTTTCAGTTCGGAATGTCAAAGATGCAGATTTACACTTAAAATGCTGATATAATAGAAAATTATCTCATACGACTTAATCGGATACATCTCCCTCATACTGAGTTCTGTCCTAAGCTGGGTTTGGCTTGCTATTTAGACCCTTTTAATTATTTGTTCTCTTACAGCCTTTATGCACATTTAGATTTCTGAATTTTCAATGTTTTAATATTATCTACACTGATGAAACATAAGTTGTCGAAATGGTCTTATGCAAAAATTAAATTTACAGTAACTTTGTATTTTTATATCTATATATAGATAACAAAATACCAAAGTTACTGTAGAATCTATTTCTGCATATGCGCATATATTACTTGATGATACTTAATGGACGTGTCACGTATGCAGTTTTCTTTCTTTTTTTGAAATTACTTGATGTCTTATTGTCCCCATCTTTTTCGCACTTTTGTCACTGTCCCCTTCATGAACAGAGGGATTACTAGTAACATATCATGTTTCGTTGTCATTAATGCCCTAATCCACTAATATAGATAAAAACCACAGTTACAGTAAATTTAGTTTCTGTAGGTGGTTATTGGGTCTAAATGAAAAGCAAGATACGCTGCAAACTGAATTTGTATTAACTTTTACTTACAGTTCAGTGATTATACAGAAGGAATTTCTGTTTTCAAACGCATCATAAAGTTGTAAAAGCCGAGGATGCTGAAGACTTCTCATCACTTCTACTTCATTAGTAACATCTTTACGTTCCTGTGGACAATTAAACTCCACAAATTTGGCAGCTAACTGTCGTCCTGACCTTTTCTCTTTACATTGTTTTACTTCTCCAAATTTACCTCTGAAGAAAATGTTTAATTGTTGAGCGGCATAGTGCATATACGTATATATATAGCGGAAAAAAATAATTGTTCAGCTGGAAATGTTGGAACACTACACGTAGATTAAACTTTGCCAAAAATAAGTGTTGGGAATAAACAAAATAGTCATTAAGAAAACAATGACACATATTATATTTGTAAACAACAGAAGCAAAAATTTAACAAGCAAAGAATTTAATAGTTGTACAATACATAAAGTACTATATTAGACAATTAGGAAGTGGATGTCGGGTGAACCTCCAAACGCATCACATAATGCATCATACCAATATGGCGTAAAGCAGGAAGCAAAACTATGGTTGAAACCCCAAAGGGTACTTAAATTAAACCTATCTAACAGTATTTTATTACATCCATCCAAAAAATAGTTTTGATTTTTTTTCAATGTTAAATCAAACTCCAGTTCAGACGATGCATTACTTGACAAGCCATTCTTTCGGTCGAAAGCTGTACATTTTTGTGCTTCACAATGAATGATGCTGTAAAATCTCACAATGAGTATCTTTTAATGGATTATAAAACATAAATAAAATTCATGTTCCATCCGTTTGCACAAAGTACAACAAAAGGTGTGTGAACACAAACAAAAAGCTTTACTGGGCATCACCATATATTCCTGCGCGGTAATTTTGATCTTCTCCACACGAGGTAGACATATACCACTGCCAATGAAAAGTCGTGCGCTAAGTCATAGATAGTGTTTGTCATGTCGATCATAAATTTTGGATGTATTTTAAAATGTCTATATCTCAGCAGCGAAATAGAACCGCCAAATCATGGTGAAGACTTAAAAGTGCCAATTGCAACAACGGTGGACCATAGTATTCATAGTATAAAAGTTTCTAAAATAGAAAATTCGCTCTGTCGACATAATTGCTACATGCAAACTACAGACACGACAAACGAGAATAAAGTATGAAATGTTGACGTCCTTATAATCCGGAAGTTCACAACTGGAAAGTCTAAGTATTTGATACAGACGAGGTTTTGTACAGATTTATACATCAAGGCATGGTGCTGATAATGGTGAGCATCATCAATTTAACGGACACTGAAAGAAATATATATCTATTATCATAAACATACCTGCCTAAAAGATTGCTGAGAATATCATATTCCTCTGTTACCCATTTTGTCTTCTTAATTGTAACATAACGTGGTTCAAATGGTGGTTCGTCACCTTCAATTATAAAACAAACATAACCATGAACAAAATCACAAAAAATCACACAATCTGATACCTAAACCAACATATTAAAAGATATTTGAAGAAATATTTAAGTTTGAAATCTTGATTTATGTAACATCTTTCGTGTTGCTGTGAATTGCCGTGATTTTGGATTTATGATTTTAGAATTTCCCCTTTCGTCGTTCTTGCTTCGGTATTCGTTTGCCGATGTATCCAAAAGAAAAATACTTTACTCTATTACTTGTCGTTCCCTCTCAATATGCTTCCTGTCACCTTTATTTATTTACTACTCAGCCTCGGGTCTTTTTCAGAGACTCTCGGTAGGTAATTGGGAATTTTGCTTGAAAATGAAACCAACTATTTACGGACTTTCAAGCTTATTTGTTTCTGCACGCATTAATTTGACTTGTTTGGTGATATTCTTTGTTATGAAGCTTTCTTTTGGTTTTGGTTGGTAGAATGTTGACCTCTCTCGTGATAGACATGTGTTATTAATACACTGTTGTTTCTAATTTGTTTAGTTAACCTGATGTGTTGCGTATTGTACACTTTTACCTGTTCTAATTTTGTATTTGAGTTGTGTTGTACAAGTTTTTTCTTACCACCTTTCCTGTTACATGTTTCATTCATGGTATTTGTGTTCAGTGATTGTCACGGTTGATAATTCTGTCTGTTTTGATATACAAATTGCAAGCTCGGTGCCCTCTTTATATTTAGTTCAAAATAAGATTTATTTGATTATACTCTTACAAAGGTTGTTTCAATTTCTAAATTTCACATGTGCTTTTCTAATGAAACTCTTATATGACGTCAGTCCGTTCTTACAAGAATTCTGTTAAATGCTTCGGCACAAAAACTGCAAAGCAGACATGCATTTGTAATGATATGCACTTTATTACAAAATATGTGCATTAAGTTAATGTAAGAAATATCGGTGAAGTGGCCAATATACATTCACTCCCTTTTTAATCATTCTATAGATCTCATTCAGAAATAAAGTAGCAAAGTATTTTTGTTTGTTCTGATTTATTTAAACTGACAATTCTCTGATCATCAGGGCGTTGAACTTCTTTCAACACAAAATCAAATGATTGTGTTTATTATTATGTAGGTGAAAACATATGGTAGATAGTATCTGCAACTGATCATGTGGAATATTGAAAGTGTTTGAACCCAGAATAAGTTGTAAGTATTATAAATATTTAGAAATATGTGGCATTATATGATTGTAATAAAAATTATAAATGACATCTTCAAAGTTAGAAACCAACTTGAAACTCATCCCAAAAACAAAATCTGGCCCAACAAATACCAAAATATAGCAACAGTGTGATCTGTTTATATTTGCAAATGTAAATATATCACACTGTTGCTATATTTTGCACTTTTTTCAATTTTGTTTGTAACTTATATTTATCTTTTTAACAATATCTCGTTTGTATGATCTCTTGTCGTCATTTCTTGACTAGAGGAATATGTTGCTGTGACCGTGTTTCAGAGAAATCAGGATGTTCAGTTTATTTTAGTCTTTTTCAATTTTTTTAATCAAGATTTATTTTTTGCAAATATTTTGAATATCACTCTGTGTAAAGGCACCTGTAAATATCAATAAATATCCGAAATTACAATGCCTTAGCTTTACCGTAGGCTACCCTGTCTTGATAAAAAGTGACAACCGTCAATCCAAAACGAATAATCCAAGGACAATGGCAACATCGGAAATAAAAAAGAAACATAGAAACAAGTCGAGTACGGCACAGAAAAGAAAAATGAAGACACACACACACAAAGATGAACAACACGGACCCAATAAAAAAAAACATGGGTGAGATCAGGTGCATCGGTAGAGAAAGCATCTCCTGCTTCTTATAAGACACCCGCCGTGTTGAACATGTCAAATCCGGTAGTAAAGTCAAATCCGGTAGGGGAAACAACAAATTGGCTTTAACGGGAAAGATCTGTTGTCATCCGGGAAACAGATATCCCATAGCGGTCCACAAGATGGTGATGTCAACCGTAAAACCTCTGGAGGGATGACTTCAAGTTTAGGGTAACATACCCTTGTTGAAGTAAACTATTTGTGAGCAACCGGGCTCTATCAAGGCAGTCACTGTATCGAACACAGGCTCTTGAATAGCGAATGAGCTGGGAGAAGTAAACTCTATATGCGGGCGCTGTTGGGATGTTGCTACAAAGAAAAAGGTTTACTATTGGAAAGGTGAAGTCATCGCGTTTGTCGTACAGCTTAGTTTGAAGTCTACCTCTGTTGTCAATTTCAAGATGAAAGTCAAGGAACGAGGCTGATGTGAAAGTGTCTGTGGATTCTTAATTTCGACCTCTTTTGGATAGATCAGATGAAGAAAATCACCAAAGCGAGGGTTGTTTAGTGACAAAATATCATCTATCTAACGGAAGCTGAAATTGAAGGATTGGGCCAGTTTGAAGAAGCCCTTCCATGAATTCAGCCTTATAAGAGTGGAGAAACAGATCGGCTATGAAAGGCGCAGCGTTTGCGCCCATAGGAATTCCAATAGTCTGTTGAAAAACAAGTCCTCCAAACTGGGCAAATATATTGTCGATCAGAAACTCGAAAATTTTAATCACTTCTTCCTCTGTATATTTTTTTCTACGATTCGGAGTCATATTTCACAAATTAGGCTTGTTCTCTACCTACAACAATGTACCTATATCTTCGTTCACCGTTCTTACGTGAGAAACATCTATGAATTAAACCTTTCAGCCGAGATTTAAGTTGTTCATTAGGAATAGTGGTGTAAAGTGTGGAGAAGTCGAAGTCGTACAGCTTAGTTTGAAGTCTACCTCTATTGTCAATTTCAAGATGAAAGTCAAGGAACGAGGCTAATGTGAAAGTGTCTGTGGTATCCTTAATTTCGACCTCTTTTGGATAGATCAGATGAAGAAAATCACCAAAGCGAGGGTTGTTTAGTGACAAAATATCATCTATTTAATGGAAGCTGAAATTGAAGGATTGGGCCAGTTTGAAGAAGCCCTTCCATGAATTCAGCCTTGTAAGAGTGGAGAAACAGATCGGCTATGAAAGGCGCACCGTTTGCGCCCATAGGAATTCCAATAGCCTGTTGAAAAACAATTCCTCCAAACTGGACAAATATATTGTCGATCAGAAACTCTAAAATTTTAATCATTTCTTCCTCTGTATATTTTTTCTACGATTCGGAGTCATATTTCACAAAATAGGCTTCTTCTCTACCTACAACAATGTACCTATATCATCTATGAATTAAACCCTTCAGCCGAGATTTAAGTTGTTCATGAGGAATAGTGGGGTAAAGTGTGGAGAAGTCGAAAGTTTTAACGCTGTTACAGAGTGATAATGATCTAGAGTTTAAGATGTCAAGTAGATCTTTGGAGTTTTTCAAAATCCACATTTTATTTACACTGCTTCTTGAAAAGCAAGTATCACAGTATTTTTGAAGGCCCTCTTTTACAGCTGTCAAGATGGAGGTTAGCAATTTAGACATAGGTTTTGTAGGGCATTTGGCAGATCAAGCGATGTATCGTTCTTTGTATGGGCATTTATGTAATTTAGGTACCCAGTACAAAGAGGGGAGATCTGTGTCTTCATCCTTGGTGGAAATCCCGAAGGAAAGCAAAACAGATTTATGGTTCTGTAATATCTCCTCCTTTGATAGAGTAGTAGCTGCGTAAGTTGGATTGCCGTTGGAATTATCAATGCCTAGTTCTTTTTTAAACAATTTATATAATGATTTTTGCAAATAAAAATGATATTACTGGGGGCCTTATCGGCAGAAACGACGACATATTTGTCATGAATGGAGGACAAGTAACTGGCCACATCAGCATTTTTGAAAATTGATGATGCTTTAGTTCTCATTGACTCTTACCGCACTATTGACTCTTACACACGATACACCGCGTGACGCTCACAAAACACTATTACACATCCAAACACTTCATGATCCTTCAGTATTGTTCAGCATGTACAGGGCTAAATAGCAAATCAAACAGGTTGACTTTGTGGAAAATGCCAGTGTTAGAAGACCCTCGTAGATAGTCTGGTGTTTGGAATGCCGTTGTTGGAAGGCCTTATGTGGAAATGCTGGTGTTTGGAAGGCCTTATGTGGAAATGCTGGTGTTTGAAGGCCATCTGTGAAAAAAAGGTGTAAAAAGGCCTTTTGTGGAATTGCCGGTATTTGAAGGCCCTCTGTGGAAATTTCGGTGCTAGAATAGCCAGTGTAACAGCACCTTCTTCGGAAATACCGTTGTTTGAACCTTAGAGATTGTCTGTGATCAGTTGTTGGCACAATTTGCATTTCTTTCATTTATTATAACAAGTGTAAATATTTCACAAGTATCCAAAACATGTAACATCTCGTTATGTAGGAATTTGACTTTCTTCAGAAAAGTAAGGATTTTATCTTTTAATTGCAGATTTATTTGTGTTTTATTTTCAAAAATATACAAAACACAAGCAATTAGGAAGAGGAACTGTACAGAAACATCCGTTATTATGTTTGTGTCAATGTTCTTATGTAATTACATGTAAATAGCACGTTGGCACCTCCGATGAGTTAGGTTTTGCTATTTGCCAAAACTAACATTAATATAAGTCTGTTGATTTCGTTTGATGTGTATTCAGTTTCACCTTGATTTTGTTTCCAATAATTATTAACGACTGACACCTGGCTTTGTTTAGAGAATGGTTAAAAGTATACGTTTATAATATAACACAGATTCTTATGCAACATGCATGCATGTCACTCTTGAAATCTTTATTTATGTCGGTAATTCGTTTTCCAAATTAAATTTGCAATTCCTATTGGAACTAATAGTATGAACGTGTAACATTAATTTCAAGTTCAATTTGAGGAAACCTATGAAGCATTTTTCGTTTTTTTTTTTTGTTGTGTTTTTTTTATTTGGAAAAATTTAAAGCTTAACGCTATAACAGATAGCAAAAATCGAAACTCTGGTTTTGTTGTTTCAGCAAAAGAGTGAACCAGTTTTGATCAAAGCACCGAATTATTACAATGAAGGTCACGGAAAACTCTGTATTTCATATCAGACAGACATCAATGTAGTGATCTGAATGCTGACCATTCATTCTATAAAACCACCCAGATTGCTCCTGCGGTACTCCATATAAGATTGCTACTAAATTTTTAATTGAATATCATCTTTTTTTTAATCATAGACGTGATTAATGACTTAAATATATAGAAATGCATATTGAGACAATGATAATGTTGATGATAAAAGGAATTCGAAATGTATGTGCGTACTTTCATTATTCAAACAATACGGTTCATATATGATGTGTGCTAGCTACTCTTTCTCCTAATTTTACAGTTAAAAGTTAAGTTCATCTACGCTGTCATGAAATTTATGTAATATTAATCAGTAGACGGAATATTTCAATTGGAATAACTGTTTCCCTACCCCACGGTCTTTCTGTGCAATAAACTTATTGAACTAAACTAAAGGATTTCTAGTCACTGGAGGAAGCAACGTCACATTATAGCGTCAGTGTCGTTGTCAAGTAAACGACTGGCGCAATGATATGAAAAAAATAATCCGCATATAAAATCTCGGTATTTGAGTAAAAATCTATATAATAAAAAGCTCAACTAATCCACTGTCATGAATATCAATAAAAATTCACTACTGTCGATCTTCGCAGTGGATTAGACTCATTGCGGAACAAGTACCGTAACTCTTTCAATCTTTCTACATTGTGCGGCACTCGTGACATTTATATTGATATTCACAAAGGTTAATTAGTTATAATGGTCAATCAAATATAGTGCAGATTATCAAGATAGCTTTACAATACATGGTGTTTCCAAATTCATTGGAATACTAGCCATTACTGTTTTATTCTCTAAACTGTTGGAAACGATTAACACAATTCGTAATAAAATCTAGGAATGTTGTTACATCAAAAGACCTCTAAAGCCAGAGGTACAGAATCTTAATTAAATCTAAAATTAGAGCAAGTAAAAATCATAACAATCTGGAGACCTCATTATATTCAAGTGCATTAAACAATTAAAAATTAGTTAAGCCGTCTAAATGATTTCTGTATCTATACATACATTGATTATACTTGTGCATTTATTCAGCCTATTTTTTTACGGAAGCTGATATTTCTTGTATGTTAACAGTACCCAGGATATAAATATCGAGCAATCAACAAAGCTTTATTTTGTGTAATATACAATCACCGTTGAAGTTGAAAGGGGTTGTCTTGCAGTATTTTTATTGTCAGTTATGATGACAAAGAGTTGGAAGCTTTCAGCATGATAACTCAAAAATCAAAAAGAAACTATTGACTTTGCCAAATGTGCAAAAATATGGACGAAATAGAAGATTAAATACATCTCTTTGTCCATTGTTAAAATATATTAACATTAATAAAATTATGTACAGTTGACATCTACCCCATTTCCTATCATTTTCAGATTTCTTGGTCGAATCATTTGCATTTTGTTAATGCATTTATTTAGAAAAATCCTTAAAACTGAGTTAATTGGACTATGGAACTGCATACCTCTAAAAATTGTATTTAACTGTAGAAATATCCTTATATTAATTAATCTTAAATGAAGTATATTCCAAAGCAGAAAATTAATGCATTACATGTTTTAGCCTGATGCAAATTTCCTAATGGACCTCGATATACAATGTATATCATATTGAAAAAAAATCAGGTAAAGAGCTCGCCCATCAGCTAAAAGGTTTTATCACTACCTTCTCCTACCATGCTGACAAGAATGATTTGATTCTTGAATTTAGCATGCCCTGAAAATACTAATCAGTTTGCACCAGCCTAACTTAATTACATAACTTTCAGTGTTTCGTTCAGATAACCGAAATTTGAGGTTCAAAAAGGTTTCATTGTCGGACTGTCGATATACTGTTACTTTTAAGATATACTAGAAGCTTCTATTGTTAGGATGTCCAATTTGGTCCCTTTCAAATGAAGTTGTGAAAGTTGAATCTATCCTTTCAAATAACAATGACTTTCAAATAATAGAACTCCGAAACAAATCTTGGGATTAACAAGGGTGATTTGGGGTCAATGAACAATGCATGTTTTATGGTAATTACTTGTTCTATTGATTCAGTTTCAAAATAAAAAAAACGAGCAGACGGACGGGGCAAAACAACATCCCTCCTTTTTATATCAAGAGGGCATATAAATAATTTTCTATGTCCCATGATACTACAACCTCCAGTCGGATAAAAACAGTTCATTTTCTATTTAATAGGGTCTGTAAGTCTTGTTCAATTTTTGTACCCGGAAATTGCATTTTTCACGACAGCATGTGACGTACCAAACAAAAAATTGAACGTCATAATTACAAAACGTCATGTTTTGGCGGGAAACATTTTTTAATTTTAATTTTATCGTGAAATCTCGGTGTCACATGACGGGACTTACAGACCCTACTGAATGGAAAGGTCAAAAGTACCTGAAAATTACAATGAATAGCTGAAGGGTGTAAAACAAGGTCCTACTTTTTATATTTCAATAAAAAAACACAGCCTACAGATTTGGCCACATTTTTAAACTGTCTATAGTGTATACTTACCACCAGTCGGTTCACTTTCATCTACAACTACACGTCGACTAGTCATATTCTATCACCATCTGTTAAAATTAAAAAATGTGCTATTGTTTAACTGTTACAAAAAGTGGTCGATCAGCTTCAACAAAAACGGCATTTTAGCAGGGATGTACTACAGTGTTTTTTGTGTCAAAATTGGGTCCGAATATCGGACCTATTCCCAATGCGAAAATGACCCATTTTTCCCAAAATAATGTACAATTTTCCCAATCCTGCAGTGCAACGGATTTGATATAAATTTAAGAAACGTAAATACTTGAAATTGGCATTTTTATGTTCAACTCGTGTATAACAACGAGTTCCTGTGCATTCCGCGTATTTTCCCTACGCTGAATATAGCTATAATCATAGAGATATTTTTTTTCTGACCAATCAAACGTCGTTAATTTCGCGGTTAATATCCGGGTCTTGTTTAAAGGTCAAGATCACATGTGTCAAGACAATCATGACTCGGCGAACCAAGACATGTCTTTAGACTACTTTTTCGTTCGGGTAGTAATAAAGATAAAAACCGACGATATACACTGTGGAGTCCGAGAAAGGCAAGAATTGACATTATTAGCGTTCTCACAATGCACGGATGTATGATCTTGCATTGATACAGGAAATGAATTTTCAAGAAACACCAAAAATAGTGACCCCAGTGATAAACTTTAATGTCTCTCTGAATCTAAAGACCCAAATGTTCATGAAAATAACCCTGCACCCTCGAGCCTTCACCACCTCTTTCTACAGGAAAGAAAAGTAAGAATAATGGTAATAGGTTTATTAAAGTCCAGAAAATACTTTAGATAATGCATTTTTTTTTATTTTCCCAAATGGAGAAAGTTTCGCGTTTATTTTCCCAATTCGAAGGGACCCGGACCCAGTCCCAAAAAGGTGAGAAAAAAACACTGTGTACCTTCATGTCTGAGTCTATATGGCCAGCTGGGCCCCTGGCAGATGGAAGGCATTAGACCAGCTGTGTATTCTACTTACAGTACTATGTATCTAACAATAAATGTCATACATTTTGGTAGCGATTTGGGCTACTGGTATAACATTGTTAGTAGCCCAGGACTGGGATTATGTGTTGGTTCATCACTGCATTTGGTCTTACTTCTATATTTCCAACCCCAATCAGTAATATTCTGCATTAAATGACAGAGCCCCTCGACACAAAAAGTCAGATAACTCAGCTTATTATATAGATAGCAGTGATTTATCGAGTTTTCTCCCGGCACCTGGATAGGTTTTCAGGGGCTCCGGCTACAGAGCTGCCGGGCGCGTCCCCAGGTGGTGGATAGGGGAATGCCCTGTCTATGCGGGGTAGTCAGGTCATAATACGGAAAGCCTGACCGCGAACCATTGTAGCCAAACAGTGTGGAGAAACGCCACGCTCCATGCAGTATAAAGACCCCTTCTATATTTCTCTAAAGAGAGCAGACGCATTGGGTGTCGGTATGGAAGGCTAAATTTCCTGCCCCTACCCATTACTCCCCTTTTCCAGTGGCATTCAAAAGTCGTTGCTCCAGTTGCCCCTTCCACCTTTGTTTCTTTCTTCTTTTGCTTTCAATTTTTTGAATTGATTAACATGTTCTCGTCCTGATATAGCTTAAATATTGCTCATTGGACGTTAAACTCTAACTAATCAATCAATCAATCAATCGAGTTTTCTCAGTTAAATAAATGTCATATTGTCACCGGTGACAATAAAGGATTTCTAGTCACCGGATGACGTCTTAATGAAGCGACTTCACAATATCTCTTCAATGTCATCGTCAAGTAAACAACTGGCGTATTCACATGAAAAAAATAATCCGCATCTAAAATCTCGGTTTTTGAGTAGAAAATTTATATAATAAAAAGCATAACTAATCGGCCGTCATGAATATCAATAAAAATGTCACTCGTGTCGATCAACGCAGTGGATTTAACTCGTTGCAGAAAAGAAATATGTGTACAACCTGAAAGAGAACAAATTACAAACAGGATCAAAATGGAAAAGCTAAAATCAACTAAAGACAGAGTTATGAAGCAATTTTTGGCAGTTATATCATAAATATAGTGTAGACACTATATTTATGCTGGAGATGTGGGAATATAAGTGCTAAAAATGAGTTGTGAAATGTAGACCTACATTTCACAACTCATTCGATATTCGTGCCTGTAGTTTCTACAGCAATTTAGTCCACAGATCGAAAATACTGTCTCTAAAACTTATACATCAAGGCTTTATATCTAATCACTGTTGCAATTGTCATTACAGAAGTTTAACGGTCGTCACCATGATTAAACAGACCGCTACAT
Organism: Modiolus philippinarum; assembly: GCA_002080025.1. Taxonomy (NCBI): domain Eukaryota; kingdom Metazoa; phylum Mollusca; class Bivalvia; order Mytilida; family Modiolidae; genus Modiolus; species Modiolus philippinarum. The sequence continues at coordinate 15,223 of MJUU01000027.1, read as the reverse complement.
GTTTCTATTTCACAAATGAGAATAGATATCTTTTGAGAGTTCCAGAGATTATTTTCGGACTGACAAGAACTTGCTGCGACAAACCGGACATTTCACTGGCAGTGTGACAGATGTCACGATGCGTACCCTCCCGGAGCACCTGACGATACCACAAGTTTTTGTAGGGATTTGGAATATTGCACATGAGACAAAGTCCCTACAAATACACAGCTGAGCCAAGCAATGGGATAACGCTTGTATAGTTGTTCTTTATCTTGAGAACACCATGAGACCTTCAGTAATGAGCTTGCTCAGCACCGGTTTGAGCAGAAGTCATTGCAAATACATCTGCAAACGAATATCGAAGCAAAAAGGAGGGAAAGGGAAATTTCTAAATAAAAAAAAATCCATCAACACGGTAAGTCATTTCCAACACAAATTGAGACAGCATAACAAGGACAAAAGAAATAAACAAAATAAAATGAACAACAACACCAAAAGTAAAACATTAGCTGCGTGACAAAGGCATTACGTTGGACGATTAACAGATAAAAATTGATAAAATAAGAATAGAATACTTATAGGTAACGTCATGATAATTTAAACTTTTACTTCCATTTACTGCATAATTTCCAATTTTCGAGAAGACAGTCATGACCCCAATGTCTGCCATTTTTAACATAAAACATCTCAAAACCAAGGACACTGAAGGTCCATTACATAGTTTTACACTTAAAAATAGCTTGATTCGATGCCGATACTTTGCTCAAATTCGTAGTTATACAAATATTTATATTTACTGGCAAAAATAAAGCAAGATAGTCTAGATACAGCTAATAACAAAAACAGGTACAATAAATGAGTGATATTTTGCATCAAATGCATCATTATGACGTCGCCGATTAATAGTCATTGACCGGTCAATTGTTGCAAAGACTTTGAGCGGTGACGCCACAATGACGTCTTTAATTGCAAGAATAGTTGTTTTATTTTAGCACAATAAAGAAAACACGTACTGAGGTTGTGTGTTGTTTTCACTTATGTCTATATTCAGCGCTGCTCCCTATATGTTATGTTATATAGGTATAATATACAGGTATAACGGTTATCGATAAATATTCATCGAGTGACCGAAAAACTCATTAACTCGCGAATATTTTCGACAATCATTTCAGAATAATTGTGCTTGTTATTAAACAGATTTTTTTATAAAAATGTACTAAGAGTTAAGATGCAGCTGTTGTACGGATTAGAATAAGAATTTATTGTTCATTTCAGTGACTCCAAGGGCATAAGACGGCATTGTGACATCTAGCAATGCATTTCGCTCAATCCGCTGCTAGGGGCTGTCTTGAACTTCCTGTGAGGTATGAGCACATGCCTCATGGTTACTTCAAGATGAAGAATAACAATAAAAGCGTTGTTCCATTGCTTGTTTTTCCGATGTATTTGTCTCATTTGCTTTTACTCCATATCCCTTCATTGCTTATATTAGAAACAGTTTATTTCACCGGTGACATAACGACATTAATTCAACTGTGGAATTATTGCTATTCATACATTATGTAGAGTTTAAAAGTTAATTTTCAGCTTTGATGACCTACATTCGATAGAAGTTGTAATTACAAACCATTGTAACATGCTAATTAGAAGAGCATTGCTAACTGTGAGATAAGAAAAACGCCTTATCTTATACATTTTTTTGTGCCGATCCTGTTCAAGAATCCATCAGAACAAAAATTACTCGCATAGGAATGCAGAAACTCATTTTATGAATGATCAGTGTGGGATCAAATCGTACATCATCAACGCAGTTGCACATTCATGCACGTGATGGGGTTGATAAACGCATTAACTGTAAATCTACACCTATCCTAAGGTCAGACTTAATGCATATCATCAATATACCTGATAATAATAAAGAGATGGAGATATAATTGTAGCAATTCAATTAATTAATTGCTTTCGCCCATACACCATAATGTTAGGCGATGAAATGTTTGTAAAATATGTTGTTCTTAACATTAAAGAAAACGTATCAGGTGTCTTATTGATGGATGTTGAAGTGATATAAATATCATGGAATGATTATCCAGAAGAAAAGCAAAAAACATTGTATTAAAATCTTGATTATTACACATGTACGAATGCTTTTCTGAAAAATGCACATTTCCACTACATGCATGTATAAAAAATGAATATGGAGTAAATCAGAGACATATAGATACAGATATTACTATATGTCTCTGTGTAAATATAAAAAGAGACAAATTTCGATTTATTGCAGTACCCAGGTGGGGGTGGAGGTAGTCACTTAATATATAAGAGGTATATATAGACGTGCGGCTGGAATAGGTACATTGGTATGTCTTTTTTGCATTTGTCAACTGTATGAATTTGTAGAAATTTTGATATTTGTCAATGGGTCATTAATTACCACAAATGGCCAGAATCCCTACTGGTTGCTGTGATCACCAGTCGATGTTTAAGTAAATTCTAGTGAAATTAGTTATTTTCTAGGTTCAATTTCTCAAATTTACTACTGGGTTGATTGATTTTGGTTTTTTTATATCAATGGGTCGTTTTTTGTTCCGGGTTGTTTCGAAGGTCTGTACGCCATTCAACTACGGTAACCCCTCCCCCTTCCTTGTCCACTACAAATTAAACAAATATTCGTTTTCATTTAAAGGGTAATCATAAGGTCTATAAAAATGGGTGGGTTTATTCTTTTAAAAAGAAAACCCTATTAAATTGTTTTGAGCTCTTTGATTTATCATAGATATGCAGCTTTCCAATAGACGAAAGATACTAATTTGTTTAATTCATCTATAAAAAGAAAATAACTTTACTTAAAGTAGATATATATATGGGCTTGTATATCAAAGGATACCTGGAAATCTTCATTGTGTATAAGCAAACCTAAGTGAATTTGCCGCATATTTCTATTTTGTAAGTTTAACATGATGTTTGTAGTCCAGAATTTGTCAGTTGTAAAATTATATTAAATGTAATTCACAAAATATGTAAAACTTACCTAATATTACAAGAAAGTAACATTGGTCCCATAACTATACAGACAACATTGATGTGTACAATCCAACTAATAGTAATTTGTGTAACTACTGGTGTGTGAATGATAATAGCAGAAGATGCCGTCTGCTGTCTGTCACGTGACTACAGACCAGTCCAAATACAACTGATAATTACTTATGATTCCATCAGAGAAGTTCCACTTTCTGGCACTCAATATCCAATCTGACGTTTACTCCTAACAGATAGGAATATAAAGCTCAGATATTGTCTCACACCAAGAAGTCAAGTATACTGTTAGTTTGCAATAATCTGAACAATCAAAATTTCAAACTATTTACATGGGATAGTTATCTTCTATCAGAGAAATTTGCAGGTTTTGGCAATAAAACTGTACAAAAAACAAGATTACCATAGGACCATTTTATCAATACAGTTCTACTGATAAGTGACAATTAAGATAGTTGATCGCATAGCATCCTTAATTGAATTAATTGAAACATTAATAAAAATGTATCTTACATTAAAACTATTTTTCTATCTAACAAAACACATATAAATTATATCGTAAAAAACAGAAATTTTGTTTTTGATAAAATTACTTCATAACCAATACCACGGACAGGGTATATTAAAGGCTACAGTTCATACAAAGTAACCAAAAGTAAAAAAAAAAAAAAGTAAAAGATAAAATGGTCCTATGGTAATCTTGTTTTTTGTACAGTTTTATTGCCAAAACCTGCAAATTTCTCTGATAGAAGATAACTATCCCATGTAAATAGTTTGAAATTTTGATTACTTTTTACTTTTATGAAAACATGTATATATAGGCAGTTAATTCGGTTACGTAGTCGGTCAAATTTATTAAATCATTTAACTTGATGATACCTCCGGTTTTTGTTGGTGTTCAGACACCAATTATGTTCTAAATGAATTCTCGTATGTTGTTTTTTTATTTATGTTGTTGTTTCAATTTGTCTTGTCTCCATATTGCCAGATTTTTACCTTCTGATGTTTCCCGTCTTATCTCTTCTCTATTCGTTTGTCGACGTATTGAAAGATAAAAGCACCTACCCCGGCCCACATCCCCTTAAAATATTTCGAACTTAATGTTATAGCAATATGTGGAGCTTTTTTACGTTGTCCCTACTCCAAAAATGCAGCGACACCTTTAAATGGTCTGTTTAGAGTTGCAAGCTTCCACAATTACATGGAAATGAAATGATTTTAGATAAAAACTACAACAAATAGAACTATACTTATAATTTTCTGTAAAAGCCATCAAATCTCTTAAAAACCTCGCCTACTTTATAATAAGCCTTACCTTACTAAATATATAACCCAGGTTTTAACATTAAAATGATTAAGGGAAAGATGATTGCATTGTTTAGTTGTTGAAAGGAGCAACAAATTCCTACGGTGATATAAACATTAGCTGTATGTTTCGTTCTTTATTGATAAGCAATTGATTATTGAACTAACACATCTTTGTTGTTATAATAGAAATCAGCTGCGGGGTTACATACGCCGTACTTTACAATTCTTCTTACTACTTAAATCTTTGTTTTAAGGTGGGACAAAATGTAATTTATTGCGTTTTCTAAGTGGACATTTCCATTATGTGTTACTACTGTCGAACATGACAAAGGAGTTCCAAAGTCCTAATATTTTTAAAATGAGCAATCCCTTTAACGCATTACTAAGGTACAAACCCTCATATATCTGTTAAACCGTGAATAAATGTTTTCTAGCTGTGTTACTAAAACAGGTGTTTTGAACATAAGCACGAACGATTCAAAGGCATGTTTGTATACAGGTTAATGGTACTTTCGGCCTCTTTTGTTTATTAACACTTGTGCATTGTCTTGGCTTGAATTCAGAGATCAATACATGTGTATTACTCTTCAGACGTGAAACATAGCAAAAATCATTAAGAATGCATTTTGCGGACTATTGTGTTGAAAGATGTTGTATATTTTAAAAATGTAGTTTTGCAATATTTGTCCCAATTCAGCTAGGCCTCCGTTCAATTATGATGTACTTGCGATTTTTTTGTTATTTAAGGTGTAGCCAGGCAATAGACCAGAATATTTTCCCGAGGTAATGGAAACAGCTGAGTTGGCTTCGGGCAATAGAACACTCAGCTGTTTCCATTACCGAGGAAAATATTCTGGTCTATTGCCTTGCTACACATTAAATAACTGTATAATATTTAAGTGAAAGAAAATCGTTTTTAGGTGATTTAGAGTTTGAAATATGGCCGATTGAAAAATCATCCAGTTATATTGTAGTCATATATAATCTATGTAAAACGCACAGAAAAATAAAACGTATCATACAAATTTTCTACAAAAATTAAATGTTTTAAACAATGAAATTTACGGAAACGTATTAGCGCCACACAAACCTTTTTTTTTTATTATTATTATTTCGCGTTATAACGCAAAGTTTTGCGTAACTTTGCGTTATAACGCAAATGTTTGCGTTATTTCGCAAATGTTTGCGTTATAATGCAAAGGTTTGCGTTAAAACGCAAAGGTGTGCGTTTTAACGCAAACTTTTCGTTATTTCACAAATGTTTGCGAAATAACGGAAACCTTTGCGTTTTAACGCAAAATTTGCGTTATTTCGCAAAGTTTGCGTTTTAACGCAAAGTTTATTTTAGATTTGTAGATAATGTATTCAATCCATTTAGAATGGTGTACGGATAAAATTTGATTTTAGAGCTTAAATTTGCACAAGAGCATGAAAAAAAATAGATTCACCAATAAAACTGAATAATACGTTCGTGTTTTTTTTCTCCCAAAGTACATAAGTATATCCATCGCACAAGATAAAATCACGAGATAATCTTTCGACAAGCGATTATATAAAAGAATGATAACAAGCAAGAACATTGCGTCCATCCAAATCTTATTAAGGGATTTAAAATAGTCTCAGGAAAGATATTTGCTAAAAATTTGAAAAATGCAAATAGTGAGGAGAAATATGTTATAAAACATTAAAGATGTTTCGAATTCAGCTGCTTTGTATTTTGTGATTTTTCGAAGGCCTTTGATAAAGTTTGGCACACAGGTCTATTACTTAAATTATATTCATATGGAATAAAAGGTAGTATTCTTAAATGGTTTGAAAATTATCTGCACAACCGAAAACAAAAAAGTGGTTCATAAATCTTGTTCTTCCCTATCTTCTTCTGTTTATGCTGGAGTTCCTCAGGGATCAGTCCTTGACCCCCTTCTCTTTTTGATTTTTATTAACGATATAGGGGACATTCTTTATTCCCTAAGCAGACTTTTCGCTGATGATACGTCTCTTGGATACTGAAATACAAGTTTGGTTGAAATACAGAATGTTGTAAATCACGACTTGCATGAACTTAATATGTGGTCTGATAGATGGTTAATGTCGTTTAACCCTGAAAAAACTGAAATTATGATCATTTCTAATTTAGAAATAGATAATAACCTTAACTTTCAGTTTAATGGGAAGCAACTTCATCTTACAGACAATCATATGCATCTTGGAGTCACATTTTCTAGTGATGCCAAATGGAATACTCATATTGATAATCTTATTACCAGTATTTCAAAACGTAAATTAAAATTCACTATTGGGAGAACCAATTTAGAAAAATTGTATATTGTATTTATACGGCCGTTGCTTGAGTATGCCTCTGAAGTGTAGGATAATTGTGGAATCGTTTATTCAAATAAGTTAGAAAGTCTTCAACTTGAAGCCGCCAGAATTGTCACCGGTCTCCCAATTTTTACAAAAATAGATTGTTTATATAGAGAAACAGGCTGGGAGACACTATCAGAGAGAAGACGCAAACGCAAATTAAATTTATTTTTTAATATTCAAAACGAACATGCCCCGCGTACCTATGCGACCTTATTCCCCAAAACATACAAAGTACAACAGTATATCCGCTTAGAAACGGTTCTGATATTATGATTCCCTTCTGTAGGCTATCTCTTTCCAGCTCTTCATATATCCCATCCACTATTAGAGAATGGAATAAACTGGATCCAACTGTCCGAAATCTCGACTCTATATCTAAATAACAAACGTACTCCGGTACCAAAATATTATTCTTACGGACCTCGGAAATTAAATATTTGCTTAACGCAACTTCGAAATTGTTCGTCATTTCTTAATTATGATATGTATAAAGTTAATATAGTTGCAAGTCCAGCTTGCTCGAGAAGATACGTAGCATTATTTTTTCATTTGTCCTCTATACACTGCATTTGTCCTCTATACACTGATATTGAATAATCTGTTTGAACGCTTATGTTCCTTATCACTGGAAATAGACCTTGATCTCTTAACTAAAGGAACTTGTCGATGCAAGAAAATGTTAATATCTTCAAAGAAGTTTATAAATTTATCAAAGGATCCAAAAGATTTCTGATCGTTTTTATGCTTCTTGTTTCTGATGATGCACCCATGTACCTTCGGTTTTATACAAAATTTAGATGTGAATTAATTTTTGAATTTTTAACTTTTCCTCATGCTTTCTTTTTTTCATTTAAAACCCTTTACCATGTATTTCATGTATAAACATTATTATTAATTTTAATTTTGCACGTTCCTTTCTATGTTAATATAAACATTGTTTTGTAACAAATATTATGTATGGGAGCGGACTACTTAAGTTGGAAAAACTTGTGTCCAATCCCTTTTGTTATATTTATAGCAAATAAAATTATTATAAACTAACTAATCAGTTTTGTACGATAGTCAAGATTGTGTCCTTTACTTGAAGAAAAAGTATAATTTTATCGCAGTTTTGCGATATAGTACAAGGAAGATTTATACACCGAAATTCAACTCTATTGATCCATTTGACATTATATGTAAGACAAATAACATGAACATGGCGAGCAAACCTTGAACCATCCTTCGAAATAACGTTTTGTCTTATTTCCTTTCCCTTTAACGATTGTGGTACATATTTATTAGTTAAGTAACATACAAATATTTTACATATACATATAGAAACAACAAATAGGATTCAGAAACATAACAATGCTTTTATAAATCTGTCTCCATATAAAAAAAAAAGACGCAGTATATTCATATAATAAATTGCATGCTCAGAATATTCTTATATGCTAAATAAATATATTAATTAAATATGATAAAGGGTTTAGAAAGAAGAATATTAAGGAATAGACAATGTGGAAAGTTATGTGGAGTTAGTAGACTACCTTTACTGGGTTTCATACGTATCATTATTATATTGGGGAAGAAAGGGAGGTTTGGGTACCCATAAGCCGCTTTAACAATACCGCTGACTTTTGTTAGTGTCGTTACCAAGTTCAACTGTCCCATATTCGTCTACATTTTTCCTGTACAGATTGTGGATTGTCATTATAATTTTCAGTCGTTGTAGATGTTTCCTATAATTTTTTTTAACTTAATATTCACATAAAATCACATGGTACTGCGACAGGTAAAGCGTCTCCTGAGCCTGCATGACACTTCATGTGGGAAATTATAATTATTTACAAATTACTCAAAAGTCGGAAGAGGATAACCTACAGTTGGGTTCAGTCATAACCTCTCATCCAAGTTAACTCCAAGTTAACTTAGAAACAATTCTAAGTTAACTTGAAGTTAACTTGGAGCAGACGTAGAACAGTTCTAGAAACGGTCATTAAAACGGCCATTTTCTAAGTTAACTTAGAACAGTTCTAGAAACAGTAATAAAATAGAGCAATTCTAGATCTAAAAGTGGTCATAAGACAGGGCAGTTCTAAAAGTGGTCATAAAAACGGTCATTTTCTCAGTTAACTTAGAACAGTTCTAAAAGCTGTCATACAGAAGACCATGACTGCTTTTAGAACAGGATATGACCGTTTTTAGAACGGTACTAGTTCTACTCGATGACTGCTTTTAGAACAGTTCTACTCTATGACTGCTTTTAGAACAGTTGTTGAAAATGACTGCTTTTAGAACAGTTCTTGGCAATGACTGTTTTTAGAACACTTTTCTAGAACAGCTAAGTTAACTTAGAGTAGTCATTAGAACAGTTCTGAGTTAACTTTGTGAGAGGTTATGACTGCACCCAACTGAACTGATTCAAAGTTTCTGTCATATTTAAAGCGAAATATTTATAGTATTGTATTTATTTTATAAATATCATCTAAATATATATTAATGTGAATAATTTATTTGAAATTCCGCTTAATTATATATGAGAGTTTCACTTGCAAGCAATATTCGTAAAAAGAAACCGAAGAAGGGAACTAACGGAGGCAGTATTGAGGAAGATGGTGGAGTTGGAAGCCCGTTTTTAAATAACTTTTTCATAAATGGCCATATATATATATATATATATATATAATGGTCATGTACTTTTTAGCTCGCCGGGACGGATGTCCGGAGAGCTATTGTCATACCCCCGGTGTCGGCGTCGGCGTCAGCAAAACTTTAACCTGGCTTGTGGAATTGAGACCTGAATAGCTAGGATGTTGATATTTGGTATGGGACTTCCTTGTGATGTGAGCTTTCTTCTGGTACTGTACTTGTAGACATTTTGACCTTGGCCTTGCCCTTAGGGCAATTTTTAAAAAACTTTAACCTTGCCTCTAGAAGGTAGGCTTTTAGTGGTAGGGTGTTCATATTTGGTATGTGACTTCCTTATGATGAGAGCTTTCTTCTGGTATCATACTTGTAGACATTTTGACCTTGACCTTGCCTTGAGGGCAATTTTCAAAAAACTTTAACCTTGACTCTAAAAGGTAAGCTTTTAGTTGTAGGGTGTTTATATTTGGTATGTAACTTCCTTATGATGAGTGCTTTCTTCTGGTACCATACTTGTAGACATTTTGACCTTGACCTTGCCTTGAGGGCAATTTAAAAAAAAAAACATTAACCTTGCCTATAGGAGGTAGGCTTTTGGGGTAGGGTGTTTATATTTGGTATGTAACTTCCTTATGATGAGTGCTTTCTTCTGCTGCCATACTTGTAGACATTTTGACCTTGACTTTGCCCTGAGGGCAATTTGTAAAAAACTTTAACCTTGCCTCTAGAAGGTAGGCCTTTAGTGGTAGGGTCTTTATATTTGGTATGTAACTTCCTTATGGTGAGAGCTTTGTTGTGGTACCATATTTGTAGACATTGTGACCTTGACCTTGCCCTGGGGGCAATTTTTTAAAAACTTTAACTTTGCTTCTAGAATTAAGTTGTTTAGTGGTAGGGTGTTCATATTTGGTACGTGACATTCTTTTGATGAGAGCTTTCCAATGGTACCATATTTGTAGACATTTTGACCTTGACCTTGCCCGGAGGGCAATTTTTTAAAAAAAAAACTTTAACTTTGCTTCTAGAATTAAGTTGTTTAGTGATAGGGTGTTTATATTTGATATGTGACTTTCTTGTGAAGAAAGCTTTATATTACTTCCGAATTTATTGTGCATTGAGGTTACTGGAATCCCCGGCTAGCTATGTTGTCTTCTGATAACTCTTGTTTATTTATAAGGGTCATGTACTTTTTTATTTAGATGACTCCAATGATTTTGTTTCAATGGCAAAACTATCAAATTATACCAAAGCAAACACAAACGAAATGCCCCCAACCCATAATTTGTTACATATTTTGCTTGTCAAAAATCATTGAAAGATTCAATAATATCTTGGATCCATAGAAGATAACAAAATGAACAAATTATTCTGTTTGATTGTTGAATCTATTATATTTTATCATCTTTAAGCCATTGTGCAGATTTTAGCCCGAAAATCAAACTCTATCTGTAGACACCCGTACACGACTCTAAATTTCGAATACATTTGGTCATATAAACTATCTACTAATTTAAAATGAACTTTGCGTTATTACGCAAACTTTTAACGCAAACCTTTGCGTTGTAACGCAAACATTTGCAAAATAACGCAAACTTTGCTTTAAAACGCAAAACTTTGCGTTATAACGCAAAATAAAAAAAAAAAAGTTTGTGTGGCGCTAATACGCTTCCGTAGAAATTTCCCTTTTAATGGTTTTAAATTTTACATGGGTCACCGAATTCATTTCGCCGGTATAAATAGTTCAATATAGAATAAGCTCACCAAAAACTGTCTTTTCTCAATAAAATCAGCCGTCAAAATTAAAGAAAAGATTTCAGGCGTGATTTGAATGATGAACCACTATTCAGAGGGTATGAATGCCCTTAATCGTTAACCGTCAAACACCTCTTTTCAGCTATCGTCAAAGTCACATTGGCCAAAATTTTACCGTTAATTGTCCAAAATGTATAAGCGTGAGTCGAGAAATTGCTTGAATTTTGTACTGTTATCGTTATTTGGAGAAAAAAGATATCGTCATTCGTCAAAACAAATTTTTGTAGAAATATCTAGCAAATTTATCGTGAAGGCATAAATATTACCGTTAACGTCATTTTGCCTAATTTTTTACCGTTAACCGTCATCAGAATACCCCTATTCCAACTCTCTAGTCAGGGTAATATTCCACGAAAATGAACTGGGTGACCATATGAAAAAATCATATCAATAAAACAGAAATTTCTTTTGCAACATCATATCATTTTTAAGAAAAATTGTAGGGTACAGTTTGAAGCAGCGATATTCATATTATCGTACGTTCAATCTAAGGCTTTATAAAGTTCACCGATAGGGCGTTGATTCGCGTACCTCCCACCTTAAGCACAAAATACCTGTTTACAACGAAGACGATGGTAATATCGGTTACAGCATGCATAGGCTTGCAGTTGATACATATATATTTTGTGATTTCAAAACAATGTATAGAGAGCAGAGACAAATAATTTTGTAATATTCTCGAACATGTCTTTGTGCGTTGTTTGTTGTGTAAAAGCAGTGTTGTTTTGCATGTTATTCTGAACAAAGAAAACAAATAAAAAGTGATGTAGCCAAAACCAACACTGACTGCATTATATGCCAGTAAAACTTGTCTATCAATGCAGTTCTGACACAATGTCAAAAATCAACATTGTATTTTCCTAATTCCAATCTCGTTCATTGTCCTTGACTTTTTTTTTATCAAAGTTACACTTGGAAAAATAGTTTACTTTTTAGTTATATGGAAGTTGAAAATTCAAAACAACGGCAGTAGAATACCGAAGGAACAAAGCACAAAATTACACAAATCAAAGTCCAGAGACAAGGCAAAAGCAAGAACACCAAAAGACGGAAGACCAAAGACACCACATGACCACAAAACACACAAACATTACATATACAACACAAAAAACTAAAGCACTAACAGTGTGAACTCTCAAAAAACAAGAGTGACATCAGGTGCTCCGGAAGGGTAAGCATGTCCTGCTCTGTGCACAGCACCCGTCACACTGTCAATGGGTCAATCCAGGGTAAAGTCAAAACCGGTAATGTCAATTCCGGGAAGACGCCAATCTAGCTGAAAATGTCAGTTTTATTAAAACCTGTTATTCCTCCAGACTAGTAGTCAGTACTTCGGTGCTGGTTCAAAAATTGTTTTGGAAACTTGTTAATTTCTGGAAAACTTCGTAGTTTTGGCTTTCATATCGGTTATAAAGATTAAGATTAAGATTGTTTATTCCAATGAATGGTCCCACAAGACAATTTCATACAATGATTAAGATTCATTTCAGGTACACATAAATACATACAAAATTTGACAAAGAACACGAGAACATATAAATATGTATAACGATTGTAATAAACTGATAATTATATAATAATATTTTCAACGGTAAGGCCAGAGCAAAGCAGGGATAATACCAGTAGAAATATAAAAATACACACTATATATAACAGTCAACCATGTTGGCGTCTAATCTCAAGACACTCTTGTATATAAGTTCCAAGAAGGTCCAGAACTTCAGAATTTTGATTTGAAGAAAATCCAAATAAATTTTGAACGATCATTCATTGCACTAAAATTAACACAGAGTTTCTCTAAACAGGAAAAAAAATTCTTCTTTTGTTATTATATAAATTACATTCTGTTAAAAAGTGTTGCTCATCTCCAACTTTACCCTTTGAACAATATATACAAAGTCTTTCTGAACGCTCAATGTTTTTGTATCTGCCGCACTCTATTCTCAAAGGATGTGCACTGATTCTTAATTTGCATATGGCTTGTCTTAATTTGAATTGTTTGAGATCTAAATACTTTTCTCGTTCAAAACAGTTTTTGATTAAAAAATAAGTATCAAGTTTACCCTTTTTAGATTCTTGTGTTTCTAGTTTTAGTTTAAACCAATATTCAAGGAAATTGTCACGTAACAGTCTTTTTAAGCTATTTGTTAAATTTCCAATCTTCATGTGTAAATTTGGTATTTTCAATTCATTCATAGTAAACATAACACTTGAATACCATGTTTTGATTTTATCCGAGTGCAGCATTTTGCTACATGAATAGGCTTCAAACAAAAGTCCCTCATGTAATGATTCTAACCTATGACAATACTTTAAAATAGATATAATTTTGGAGAAATATAGAGGATAGCGTCCAAGTTCAGACATAACTGCTATGTTACTAGCTTTTTTTTTTATTAACACCAAGTATATATTTCAGAAATTTAACATGTGACTGTTCTGTTATATCATTAAAGTATATTTTTTCTAAGAAATAATTACTTTCTTTTCTGCAATTTGCTGAATCTGTATTGTACATTCCCAATATTTCACTTCCATACATCAATATAGGTTTTACTGTATGGTCATAAAGATGCAACAAAGTTGATATACTCGGGTTAGTTGAAGATAAGCAACTTTGAAGTTTAAAATATGCTTTCATAGCTTTTTTGTGTAGTTCTACTTTACATGTTTGAAGGTAAAGGTAATGCCTAAATATTTATAATGACTGACACATTCTACTAAATCTTCATCAAAATATATTGCATGATTTATAAATTTGCCAGGTTTGTTGAAAATTACAACTTTGGTTTTTGATAAGTTAACATTTAAACACCATTCTGAACAATAATATTTCAACATATCCATTCTGTGTTGTAGACCTTCTTTTGACTCGGAGAGTAACACAATATCATTATACGGTCTCTATTAGTAAGTTGGGTTTATTGTTTTCAAAGTAGTTTCCTTGTATCTGCATATAAGAGACATTGTATAATTTATAATATATAGTATCTTCAGTTTTCCAAATGACTTAATTTCAAGTAATTTCGGTGTTTTTGTGATTAATAACGAATTATTTGACTTGGATATCGTTCTATGATATACACATCTTTGTACTTTGTATATTTTGGAATGCGGTTGTATATTTGTACAATCATTTTAAGCAGTAAATAATACCATTTATATCAAACTTCATTTTATTCGATGTCATTTAAAACATAAAAAAAACAAATGAAAGCTAACTGGAGATCAAATCAATATAATCATGGATTGCAAGATGTAGTCAAAAATATTTGACTTCGGATTTTGAAAGAAAAATAATCAAATTATTTTCTGTAAAATTGATTCACCATTCCTTCGGGTTAAACATGACCTTTGTGACAATCATATATATGTACATTCATATTTCATTTAGTCTATTTCGTCCAACCTCATATTTGTTGCGGTGAGATATAATTTCTTCAATGGATATTTTTAGGAGTATCAAATTAAAATCACTACCCCTTTCCCATTACAATGTCTCTTTCATTCTTATGTCATTTTTTTTTCATGTTGAAATGTCATTATTGATACCGTACATTAACGCAGTAACATAAGTTTCTGAAAACGATTGCATTAACAAAATAGTCTTCATTCGTCAAAAACGAATGAACGCAGTAAAGATGTTGAACACATGAAACCTATAAATATCGTCATTGGCTGTTTTGTAATGTTATTTGTTATTCAGATGATTCGTTTTTCACTCTAACACAATATCATACGGTTTAACAAACAGAGGAAGGACTATAGTATGAAGAAAGTGTATGTTAAACGTGAAATTTAATGAAAAATATGTCCTGTCGTTGTAAAACTTTCGAGTTCAAAAGCATTCTTTACAGAAAATAGTCCTCAAAATGATGCCAAAAGATTATATCCAGCTCGATAACGCAGTGGTAGTTCTTTTTCACAAAGTAAAGTTGTGGAAATCTGAGGTTCTTGTCTCACAATAAATTGCCGTGTTCCGAAATCCAGTGCACACTGAAATTGTAAAAAGAACTGTTACAACAATGCTTTAGTATTGTACATTAGGCATTAGAATTGCAAATCTGCATATAGATATATTAACAAG
>MJUU01000025.1:122362-136764 GCA_002080025.1 Modiolus philippinarum | reverse complement strand
CATAACAAAGTTTTTTCCAGGACGCAGATTGTGAATACCAGACATGATTACAGCAGTTTTCTGAATGAATTTAGGGTTATTGTTTCCTGTCTTAGCATCAATATCTTATATGACATATCATTTATTGATAATTGTCACAAATTGTTTGATTGTCAAAACTTCATAAATTCAAATTATTGCTGGCCAGCTGATTTGTGTCATTTTCAACAATAACTGCATGTCATAATCAGACATATATAATACACGTCATTGTAATAATGATGCCGCCGCTTTCATTCCCACCGATTTCAATACAAAATCAATGAAATATTAGAACAAAATATAAAAATAATAAAAAGAAATGTAAGATCGAAACGAGAGCTTAATTCCTCGACTCTGATATTTTCAGCATATGTAACGCCTAGTCACTATATAATTTTCAGCATATGTAACGCCTAGTCACTATATAAATATGTCATATAATTTCTTGGTAACGTGTAAGATGCACTTTTTTCTACGTTTTCAATTCAAATCTAAATGGAATGACATTAAATATATACATGTAATCTAGAAACATTACTCAAATAATTAAATTTTGAATAATAAATAATGCGTAAATGAACAGAAAAATTAAAAGAAAAAAGTTTTAAAGTCTTAATTTTTATTTCGATGTTTCAACCATGAAAGTAAAATCATCTTCCGTCATCTGTAAATGTCAGTTTACACACTAGTAAATGCCGCTACATGTGGTATGTAATGACTGATAACAGCTCTCTATCATAACATGAATTTTTAGAATTTTTCATAAATATTGAATTTTCAAATAAATAATGCCAGACTTTTTCATAAACTTATTTTGATTTCAAAAACATCTCCAGAAAGCTGACTTCCTTTTCTTTCAGAATATACCAATTACTTTTTTATAATTCATACAAAAATATTTTATTTTTTCATTTGAATTCAACTGCAAACACAAATTATGTTGAAAGTTATATGAATATTTAAAGGAAAAACCTTTTATTTTTAAATAAAAAGTGCCAGAACTTCTATTTACCTTATTTTGATTTTGAAAACACTGTTAAAAAGAGGACACTTTAAACTTTTTTGAGATACCAATTACTTTTTAAAACAAATTTGAAAAATATCTCGTATTCATGGTTGAAAAACATATTGCCTATCATTCTTTGTAAAATTATTTCATCGATAAGGGTAAATTATCAGCGCATGCGCACAGCAGGATGGAACGAATTTTTCCAGATGGGTATTGCTTTTTGTATGAAGGCCGTTTGACACTGTTTTAAGCTTATAATTTACTGTCATGTTATCTGCTTTAAAAATAAATTAGATCCTATGGGATAAGTAAATACAGTAATCAAATGTTAACGAGCTAGAAAGTAACGCAATTTATTATGAATAAACCTATTACTGAGAATTCTCATCAATGTATCCATGGAGGACCAAATTTAAACCAGGTCGGTGCAGTTTAATCATATTTGTACTCGGCATTGTTATACAAATAACTTTTTTAGTAGTTCAGGGATATTGTTCTTCATACAAGTTTATAATCTTTCTTATAAGATCATATATGTCCCTTTTATGACGTGTGCACTGAACATATGAAAAGCGTTTAATTAATAATGAGGGTTTGACAATTCTACACACAAAAATTTCTATTGAAGACGGGTTCTTTGTGAGTATGGTGTGAAGAACAACTTGGGTAGCAACCACTCAAATCACAAAATAACTTATAATAAATATCCTCTTCAAATGCTGTCGGTAAAAAAGAACTATAGAAAAAAGAAGGAAAACGGGGAGTAATAACAACTCAAAGCCACCATAAGATCTTCAATGAACGGTGAAGAAATCCCACACCCAACGGCAGGTCGGAGTCGGCCCCTAATTAAAGAGTAATTAAGTTCAGCGGCGGGGTTAAACTAGTTTTATTGGGCCCAAACCTTCCCCCTATAGCCAATGTGATAAATAAAAAAACAATCGTAACAATGGTAAAATTCAGTTGGCTATAGGACTGAGTCAGTTGTGAAAAATGAAACTGAAAGTCTGCTTTCTATAAAAAGCTCATTATTTACATAAAAAGATACACAATAATGTTCTCAAAATTTTCATTTTATTTTCAGTATTCAAATTTCTATCTCAGGTTCAATGGTACAAACACACAATTACTTTTAACACCTGAATTCAGAATAATAATACAGCGGGGTCTTTCAAATATTTATTGTCGTACAAATTACTTATATATCCGGAAATAAACATAACTATTCGTGTATTAAGCACTGGAAGACATGCCCTTCAGACCAATATTTAAAAAAAGATGAGAAACTTTTGAAAAAGGTTTTCGATACACCATTCCTTTAAATCAATATCATTTTACACAAATTATGTATCAAATATTTTTACGGGTTCGAACAAAACGAGCAGTGTTCAAAACTTCTATGCAAAATCAATTCCAGTTTGTTTTAACACATATTTTGGGTTTTCAGAAGAGATGTTTAACACTGTATTTTCACTATGTGTTAATGTTAAAATTAACTCCATTTCTATTACCCAAATTGTAAAACAAACATCGTCGATACATCATTCCTTTAAAGTTTAGAAATTGAATAATCACTGTGAAAGTGATGGACGAACGATTTGTGATGGTCATACAATGTAACTCTTACTGACTCTTTGTGCCAGTTGAGCCTGTAAAAGTGATTATTTATTACTTCTTTTCTGTGAATTAATCGGTAATCATGTGTAAATTTGTCAACAGGGATTAGCGTTAAAGTTCAGATGTTAAAAATATCTGTTCCACTATTTACCATGAATGGTTTTAAATTTTGACGCTGCAGTAGGGGTTTATGCGAAAAATTGTTTCGAAGATTTCACAAATGGTCATAGTCTGGAGCAACTGCTATAACTGTGGGTAAAAAAATGCCAAACAGAGTGGCCATGAGCCGAAGTCCATGAAACAAAAAAGACAAATCAGATAGAGTCCACCGGCAAAACTGTCGACCGGGTCCTTACTTGGTACAGGAATTTCACAAGAAATGTTACACCCCCCCTTTTCCATTGCGGTAGTGTCCGGTAGCAACTCAACAGCAATTGCCATTAACAGATAAGAGAAATGATCATCGCAGTATTAAAGAAAGAAAGAATTTTAAATCAGAGTTCGGACCGAAACTTCAAATTTTTTCCACAAGGGACTGATATCTTAGAACTTTTTTAATGATCGTACGAGACGGAATTCGAGTTGAATCTGAGTTCGGAATTCAACCATGATCAAAACGTTGATATGATATCATTACCATTACTTTCGATAAGGCAACTTAACGTAATTTGACTCAAAATATATAGCAAAAGCGACATTTTTCGTTTTCGATATAATATCAACACCAACAATAATGAAACTTCCTGGAGATGAATAAAAGCATATGAAAAAGGGGATATTTCCTGTATTGACTCCAGCAATAATGCAACTTCCTGGAACTTGACTAAAACATATAGCAAAAAAGAGCTTTTCGGTATTTGATATAATATTGACGCCCAAGAAAGTTAAACTTTTGGAATTTGACTAAAACATATCACCACAAGAACATTTCGATATTTTACGAAAGGATATGGAGTAAATGAACATGAGACCATAACAAATATGAAAACTCTAACTGCAATAATTTTAATGAGCTGTATGGCCATTTCCTCATCAGCAGCACTAGAATCCAAATAAAGGAAATCCATAATTTCAAAAAAATGTTTAAAATGCATAAAACCAAACTAAAGAGGACAATTTGAATGTTGTATAACTTGTGTCCAATCCCTTTCGCTTTTTTTTTGCAAATAAAATAAGTTTAAATCAAATAAAACCAAAAAACCAAACGAAATTCGAATCATCAGTAATATCAAATATAGCTAGGACAAAACTACGATGGAGGGAGTTCATCCTTAGAATTAAGAATTTACATAAATCTAGATAATAGTAATTGAACAATGCCTGCAATCTAGCATAACCCTGTCCTTTGCTGAATTTGACTTAACTATTTATATCCTTTTGGTAATTTTTATACATATTTCGGTATATGGATTTCATGTTTTGATTTGATCTGCACTGAAGAGACATAAGTTGTCGAAATGCGCATATGCAGAAATTAAATTAAGGGAGTACGAGTGTCAGAAATTTTGTAATTAGAATTAAAATTCTGACCTCTTGTTTTGAAGAGCACTGCTAATAGAACAACTTGAGCAAAAAATTTTGCAAATCTATGAAGGAATGACGTCAAAATTTTGGCGGGAAACAGTTCTCTCTAGAGTTTTCCTTTAATTTGCATAAGATGTTTATATGCATTTAAATATATGAAAATATAATTGGAAGTTGATTAAATTTTATACACTGTGTATTTTATACATTTTAAAGTGACCTATGACCAAGAAAATATGATCCATGTGCAAAAATTTTTAACACTGTTTGAATGGATAAAACCCGAGGATATCGAATGATTCTGAAAAACTGAGGCTCGTACTCCCTTTTCGGTATTTTGTTATTTATTACAACTGGGCCGCTGCCTCTGTTGGTGGATTGTTAGTCCTTGAGGGTATTCACCAACCCAATACGCAGTACTTCTGTGCTGTCCCGAGAACCTATTTATTTGGAAACTTACAATATTTAATTTAAACAAAATTTTGTTCAAAACAAAGAAGTATCTCCCTCTCGCATAACTCTGTCCTTTGCTGAAATTGGCTTCAATATTAAGATCCTTTTGGTAATTTGTTCTCTTTTAATTTTTATACATATTTCGGTTTATAGATTTCCAAATGTTTTAATTTGATCTGCATTGAAAAGACAAAAGTTGTCGAAATGCACATATGCAGAAATTAAATTAACTTCGGCATTTTTTTTTATTTTATTTGATTAAAAATTTATAGTTAAAGTGACAACTTCTGTGTTTGATATGATATCGATACCTTCAATCCTAAAACTTCATGTTATTTGACGGAAAAACGTAAACAAGGGACATTTCTGTATTCAATATATTGATGTCTATAATAATGAAACAAAGTGACATGTTTGTATTCAATATACTATTTGACTAAAAACATAAAACAAATGGGAGTCTTAACAAAAATTACCGAACAGAATTGTCAAGAGCAAAGGTCCAAGAAGCACAAAGTCAAAGCAATGGAAAACCACCGGAAATATTGTCGACCGCAATGATCTTGACTTGGTACAGGCATTTCAAAAGAAATGGTGGGTTAGAAAAAGAACATTTTCTGTTATTGGTAAAGCATCGCTCGCAATAATGAAATTTCCTTTAGCTTGACTAAAAGCATATCAAAAGGGAGATTTTCTGTATTTAATGATAGCAATGTCCACAAGAATGAATAACAAAAATACCGAAATGCTGTAAACTTACTTTTTGCATAAGGCCATTTCGATAACACGAAATGTCTCATCAGTGCGGATAAAATCAAATCATTGGAAATCTGGAAAGGTGTACAAAGGCTGATGAAGGATCTAAATAGAAAGCCAAACTCAGTTAAGGACAGAGCTTTGCATGAGGGAGATATTCCTTAGTTTAAAACAATTTACAAATATAGATATTGCATGCTTCAAAAACATTTTTTTTAAGGGGGTAGACCTGGGGAAGCCCAAAATTTTCCTCTCGTTTAATTTTCTTAATATTTTTAGTTTTAAAACTACACATGTTCATGTCGACTTTCAGCAATTTTCAGCAATTTTTACCGTCCCGTTTTATGTCTAGTGGTCATCAAAGATACCCTGTTTCCTCATATTATTTGGTCCTTTCAGGACTTGATTGTGGTGTATAAAATTGGCTGTAATTAAATTTGTATTTGATCTAAAATTATTTCAAATGAAAAATTCTGTAGTCTAGACATGTGTGAAAGTAAGCATGAATAATGATAGTTAATTTAACTAGTTTGAACTGAAATACACGTGTGTTCTGAATAGTATAGGCTGAAATTTTTGCTCTATTTTGATCACTATTAAACACTTCTTGTAAAAATTTCTGTCGTTTAATTTTCATCAAAAACTGAGAATAGAAAGAAAACTTGTATATGTAAGATATATTAAAATTTTAGAAAATTCTACCGTCCCATTTTTTCTTAATTTAGAATAAAGTGGGTAAAAAACAATAAAATTGCTGATTCTTTGCTATAAATTACCTCCCTTGGAAGAAATCTGACTTTTACATATTTTCATTATCTTTGAACAGCATTGCAAAAATGGAGGGTAAAATGCACTCTTTATAAATAATTGGATGTTGGGTATTTGTTTTCATAACCAAATTAATATTTATTTACTGTGTGGAAATTTATTTTACAATTTTAAAATTTTGATATTACCTATTGTAATGGTTCTATTTGTTTGCGTAAGTACTAAAAAAGTGAAAAACGGAGTTATCTCCTCCTACCCCAGGTCTACCCCCTTAAATTTGATTAAAAACTATCGATACCCTTAATAATGAAACTACCTGTAATTTGACTAACACATATGGTGATATGGACATTTTCGGCATTTGATATAATACATAAGCCCATAATAATGAAATTTCCTTTCTTTAATCAAACATATGATAAAACGGTCTTTTCAGTTTTGTCGTCAGGGTTTTCAAAACTTGTGAATGTAGTAATGATAAAAAAATTTGGTCTGACGCTTTAGTATGGTAAGTTTGACTGGTCTCTTCATTTCAAGCCTGTCACACTCCTACTTCCTGTTTGCCGATAACTTTTTTCCTCAATAAATTTTATTACAAGAGCTGTGGGGTTATGCTCCCGCTATTTTTGAATCAAAGGAGTAGGTGCGGTAAGGGCCTTATTTGGCCTCAAAAAATAAGATTGCTTAAATTTACAATATTTTTTGTTGAAATGTTCTATGGATATGTGTTAACAGTAAACAGGAACATTACACACGTTTTGATGTGCAATTACAGAGTTTTTTTCAGTGTAGAAAATGCGACAAATTGCACATTTTGTCGAAAAATGACAAATTTGACGAATTTCTTAAGAGGAAACATAGAGCGCATGCAAGAAACACAAAAATATTTATATGTGAGGTCTAACGCATCTGTACTAACAAGCTGGTAGGTTATCTAATTGGTTCTTGAATGCGCTCTATATTTCCGATTAAGAAAACCGTTCGAAAATGTGCCAAATTTCTTGTATTTCAATGAAAACATTCAAAAGTAGCTAAAACATGACATCAGAACTATACCCAATGTGACGTCATGGGTTCTAAATTTTGTATTTTTTCCTTTAATGGGATTTGAACTTTAAAACGAACATAAAAGAAAATATTTAGGTGCAACTTTAAAAATCACCGAAATTAAGGGCCAAATCACCCCCTTATCGCACCTTGTCCTTTTCTGTTCAAATAACATAGAAGGTACTTGGGAAACTTTTTCATCTTTTGTTATGAAATCATAGTTGCAATGAAGAATTTCAATTCTAACTTCTCTACAGACATAAATTGCAGCGCACATGTTACTAGATACCTTAACTTGACGTGGTTCTATCTACTCTATACCAACATGGTTATAGCTGGGAAAGTAAAATAATAAAAATTGGTACTTTATCATATTACATGTACATATACTAACGACAGATGCATGAACATTTTTTTCTGAGGTGAAAGCTTTGGTTCTTCCCGGAAAAACAAAATAAAGCTTTCAAAACTATTACATCAGACAGAGTAATAAACGACACTATTAATCAAAGTTCCTCATTATTATGCATTTTTTATAATGAATGACCAAGTCATGTGATGTCTTTGTACTCCCAGTTGCTAGCACCAGCTAACCTTGATTTATTAATTTTCTTTTGTCTTTTCCTTTCATTCGTGTAGTAAAACTGAATCTATGTGGTTTACAAGTTATAATTTACGATTTTGCACTATTCTAGAGATTTTTGTAATCAATGCAACACAGTTCTAAATATTTGAAATAGGGCGACTACCACGTCATAAAATTTTCAGGCGTACCACGTGGTAATTTGCGTTTAACGCGCTGTTTATAATGATTGGATATTTTTCATTAAGAAGACCATTTATAAAAGGATGAATGAAATACATTTGTCAAAGTTGAATGTTGGACATAGGTGAAACACATAAAATTGTCTTGACCAATAAACATATAGGTGTTGTAACATTTCTTTCGACGTTAAATAGTGAGTATTTGTAATTATTTTCTATGTTGTATTTATTTCTAATTCAAATTGACTGTTTTAGTTATAGTTGTTTGTTAATTGGCATTGATTCTTATATGAAGGAATTTATAGGAAAACTGTCTTTTCACAATACCACACTCTATTTTCTTTCCTTTTATTTTTTGCTGTATTTCTTAACTGTTTCATTTTCTTCGACAAAAGAAAAATCTTCTTTATATAATAGGAACAGAGAGTTTTCAATTAAAATAAATTTATTCTATATTCGTTTGGTTTTAAAACATTTTTGTAACTGTAAATGTTTAAAGTAAATGATGATTGTTTGGAATCATAAAACGTAGATACAGCTCCGATAATTTTTTTTCAAACGAAATTAAAGTTCACAAGACAACAAGTTTTTCGACCAAGAAACAAGTCCTTGCTCTTACTTTATAATGTTATTATGTTAACATAAAATACGGCAAAAAACAGTTTCAAAACTTTGGTTAGACTCAACCGGGGTCCAAACTAAAAATGGTCAGCAATAATGTTCCATAAAAATGGCATGACTTTATATTTACAACAAAAAGAGATAGGGATATAAAGATATAAAGATATGTAAAGGTACAGTTTTGCTAATCTGAAATTATGATCATCGACAAATATTCACTGAACGACCAGTGACAAAAATATTTCAGCGCAGATGCGCAAAGCACATGAATGAGTTATGAAATTTTCACAATGATTTTTATTTCATAATCATAATTTCGGATTAGTAATGCTTTTTATCATATAGATTTTACAATGTACCACGTTTTCAAATGCACCTTTATCATGGATTATTTTTTCGTTTCAAAACGCCGAAACATAAACATAAATAACGTTTGTAGCTTTCTTATGACGTCATCTCCTAAAGAGAAATTTCACACCGGTGACAAAACGACATTAAATTAAAATAACTATGAAAACATATTAAATAGCCGCTTATAACATATCTTTTTGTTATTTCAAAGTGGTAACAAAATCAGATTCAATCGCCGGCACAGAATTCTTTGATTGCATAAGGATAAAGAGTTTTACTTGAAATAAAGGGATTTCATTGAATATGTGATTTCGAGAAAGGTGCTCTTATGTGTTTGAAGGTGGAAGTAAATGCCCAAGTACCAAAGAATTTTTACTGAATTAAGTAAGATAACAGTAAACACTTACAATGGCTGAAAACTACAATTCCAATCTACCAGGGAACTGCACAAGAAAAAAAAAGAAACAATTAAGAGACAAACGTAGACAACAATCGGAACTCGGGATAGCCGGATTTTGTACCTGCACTAGAAAGGGCAAGCGGAAGGGTTAAACCGGTTTATGGGTACCCAAACCACCCCCTTTTCTGTCTCGTTTCCCTATAGTATAATAAACATACGAATAAACCCCCCAAAACAGGTAGACTACTAACTCAAAGACCACAATCCTGAGAAAAATAAGACAAAATCCAGAAAGATTGGTGAAGGAGCCTAGTCTGCTGGTAAAGCACTGACGCACTACGGAAGAAAATCAAATTCAAAACTTTCCAAAAGGTTTGGTAAAGAATCATCTTGGATTTCAGTAGACATCGACAGTATACCTGTAAAATCTTCTGGTTATTGGATCCCAAAGCCAATTCAAAGGAATCGTAGTAAACATCCTGCCAATATCTCATTTACATAAAAAATGAAAGTTATGTCCCAGTTTTCAAGATCTTTAATCAGTTTTTGACTTTTTAAGAACATTTCCGTAAAAAAGAGGACGAGAAATACCCATAGTAATAAGCTGTTTGCGAGTAACACTATATTTAGATTTCAAATGTTCATATCTTCCATAAATTTTAACAATTTATGAAATTTGTAACCTTGCAGTAACAGTTTGGATGTTATAGTAAGGTTGCGTTCATTAAAGTCGTCAAGCGTAGAACAGACGCGTGCGAATCGTATACTAGTTGAGAAATATAAACTCCAGCTACAGGAATACATGTAATATATGAATACATGTATGTCTCGATGAATGAATATATACCAGCATAACATGTAAAAGAAACAAACTTTTAATGAATTTACAGTGTACTATTAGATCTAACATACGGCAACGGTTTCTAGAATATTACAACGAAAGCACAGCTCACCATGTGCGATTCAAAATTTGTCTCCTTTGAATGTGTTTTTTTTTCATTGGTAATTTGTTCTCTGTCAGCTCATAAGTTGTTGAAATGGTCTTCTGCAGGACTTAAATTCACATTTACTTTGGTATTTTGCTCTGGTCATTTTTTTCTAAACGCAGTCTTGATATTTCAATGTTCATGCAATACAAAACTTTTGCTGTGAAATACAGTTAACCCTTTCCATCATGAGACTTGGCTGAGCAGTCCATTTTTGACCATTCTGAATTGAGCTAAAAAATCAAAATGTTCTAGTTGCTTTAAAATTTATCCAAAAAGGTTCATACTTGGTTAAAGTACACACTGGCCTAGTGTCTTTATGAAAATGCTATCAAAATCTGGTTCCTTGTTACCATGGAGACAAGAAGGGGACTCAAAGGGACCAAAAAATGGATTTTTGCTCTCCAAAATCAGCTTTCAAAATGTTTTAAAATCTGCAGTACATAATACAGCTAGAAAGTCACCATATTCAAAAATCTACCTTTTGAGCTATAGGCTATCTAGCGAGGGTGTATGGTCCACACACTTGCCTAGCACTCCCTTCGAAACCCCCAGCAACAGGAGGGGGCACTTTCCTCTCTGGGACCCCCTGACATATCTTTTTAGTCCCCAGCCGCGCGCGAAAAACACTCGATTTCTTTGCCAAAGTTATATTATTTCAATAAGCCCATACACTGATCCTAGATCCTTAAAAACGCCCTCCTATAGCTGTGAAAGGGGGGGCTAGAGGCGTCAAAAGGCGTCTGCATAACAAAATACCGAAGTTACTGTTACTTCATTTAATAATAATAATATATTCATAATAATATTTTATGAATAACCAAAAGAAAAGCCAAAATTCAGCTAAGGACAGAGCTATGAGTGAGGGAAATACTCCTTAGTTTTAAACAAAATTTTGTAAAATTTAGATATTGCAAGTTTCAGCACCGAAGCACTGACTACTGGGTTGGTGAATACCCTCGGGGACTAACAGTCCACCAGCAGAGTCACCGGCCCAGTGGTAAATGAAGGAAAGGGTTAACAGAAAATTATGAAAATCTTCAGAATAGGTCTGAAACAGGTCTTTTCATCATGAAACTTCATGTTTTGTCATATTATGATAAAAAATGCCATTTGGCAGTTCTTTTAATATTTTTTTTGCTCCATTAACCCTTTCCTTCATGAGACTTGGCTGCGATGTCCATTCTTGACCATTCTGAATTGAGCTAGAAAATCAAAATGTTCTTGTTTCTTTGAAATTTAACCAAAAAGGTTAATACATGTACAAATAATTAAAATCAATGGAAAAGGGGGTATTCTCGCGTTAGTTCCATTTACAGGGATGCTTAATTGTTTTGTGATTGCAAGTCGCGAATTTGTTGTTATGATGCCATACTGTATAAAGATGCGTCTGTAACCCCTTTTGCATTTTCATTGTGCTATTAAATAATTTTATTCCTGCATCTGAACTGGCAGTGACAGGTGTGTACAAAAATTAAAAGATGATATTTTTTAATGATCCCGAAGAGAAATATGCTATTTTCAACGTTAATATCGCATTTATATTTTTGCATTCAATGATAAACGATTTTTAGTGTTTAATTCATATCAATGAAAACTGATTTCTTTTCATTTTCTGAAATCTTTCCACGTGGTATTCATTAATGAACGTTACCTAGTCTCACTCAATAGTGACTTCGTGTCGATTTCATAGTTGTTTCTGTTAATATCATAATGAGACTCGAATATAGTACTCTTCCTTGTACTTTAAGCTTACCACAATTTATTATTTACATATTGGGGAGAAATTCTGTGTACATTTGTACATTTTAGCATACTGAGAAATCGGTATTCTGGTCATACAAAATAATTGTTTTGTTGCTTATATTTACATTTGTATATGAATGTAATAGGTATATCTAAAACTACAACATCAAGGTATATCTAAAACCACAACATCATGGTATATTTAAAACTACAACATCAAGGTATATCTAAAACTACAAAATCAAGGTATATCTAAAACTACAACATCATGGTATATCTAAAACTACAACATCAAGGTATAACATCAAGGTATATCTAAAACTACAACATCATGATAAAAGTTATTTTATCGAAGTTACAAATATTGTGAAACACCGAACATAATAAAAACAACTAGAATAAAAAAATGAAAGGATCTGGAGTAAATGCACACGAGACAAAGTGAAATCTAAAGAAATGTATAGAAATCTATAACAAAAAAACATGTTCTCATCAGCTTAAATATATTATCACTTGTCTGTCTTCTTCGGATTTGTTCTAAACAAGCATATGATATCTGTACCACTCTATGTGATCGCATTTTTAGTAAGATCCAAGGGGAAGTAACATTTCTGATCATATCTTCTTCTACTTCATATCTACTTGTTAAGCTATAGATATAAATAAGTTGACATCCAAATAAACAATGTAAACGTATCAGGCTCAACATGTCATGCTACATTCAAAGTGAATAACAATGCAATATTGAAACACAGTTCAAAATCGCGTAAACGTGTGTTTTTTTATATATGCACGTTAATGTCACCTGCACGATACAGATATAACAAAATATCGAAGTTACTGTGGATTTACTGCATATCGACATTTCGACAATTTATGTCTCTTCAGTTAAGATAAAATCAAAACATTTGGAAATCCATAGACCAAAATATTTGTAAAAGCTGATAATGAGCAAATTACCAATAGGATCTTAACAGGGAAGCTAAATGAGCTATGCACGAGGGAGGTGCTCCTTGGGTTTTAAAAAATATCCTTAAATTTAGATATTGCAAGTTTTAAAATAAACCCGGTTGTCGGGCCAACACCGAAGTACTGGGTTGGTGAATACCATCGGAGACTAAAACCAAAAAAAAGTAAAAAAAGGGTTGTTAATGGTTATAACATAATAGAAATGTGACTTTCGAGATATGAACTCTCGTGTAATTGAAGGCGGAAACGATCTCCGCAAGTGCCAGTAAGACGGATAACTGGATCCCTCGCATATTGAAAAAAATATATATACCACCTAAAAACAAACTATTTATAAAATTGAAGTGCACTTATAATATGTCCTACAAGGCAATTATTGAACTCAATTTCAATTGCCGAAAAACAATTAACCTGGCACTACAAATGTATTAAATATAAATCACCCTTAGCTCATCAGTGATTCCCTCTCAAGGTATTGATGTATTGATATTTTTTTTCGCATAATACACAAACATGTCTCTGAAGTGAACACGACTCAAAAGTCCCGTATTGTGTCTAGTAAATACATCATAAATCCGTGGTCAAACGTTCATTGCAAGTCTTAATTATATATAATTATGAAAAAAAAATAACATGCCAAAGAATTATGATAGGAAAACATTTTTTGTCTGGATGTATGTACAATTCATGGATTATGAGAAAGGGCATAAATAGAAGAGAGATGTCACCTGAACAGGTCGAGTTTTAAAAAAGATTGTAAATATGTTGTATTTGTAACTGTTTTATTGTGCCAATACTGATTTTGTTTTCCATAAATTAATATTAGATTTCATTGTTTGTTTATTTTAATTTAGCTAATAAAAGAATCTTAACTGGCTTTAAATAACAGTAGAATCCAGAATCCTCCTAGCAATAATTACTATTATGATTCTGGATCGTCCTAGAAAATCAGTAGGATCTGGAATCCTTCTAGGGCAAGTCTAGATATCTCGATTTGTCCTAGTAGAAATTGGAATTCCAATTTACACTGGATGAAAACCATGGCAAATCAGAATTCAAATTTGTCCTAGGAGAAATCAGAATTCCAATTTGCCCTAGGAGGATTCCGGATCCTCCAGGAATCCAGTTTGCCCTGTAACATATATATCTATAAACAAAGCATTCCAAGATTGCGACAACCTGCATGTCTGCATTCCAAAATAAATCTTGGAATGAGACAAAGCGACAAGCAAAAGAGCGGTTCTGGATGCAAAAAATTAAATCCAGTTTGAATATTAAAACCTGAATTTTGAGATGATTAAAATTCTAAAAGCAGCAGGAAATTTGTGTTAAAATTTAAAAATAACACATTTTTCAATTGCAGATATTA